>JAXIVD010002803.1:30000-32500 GCA_036785275.1 Cancer borealis
TTCCTCTCCTCCCACGTCACTCTCCCTCCATATTTTTCCTTCCTCCCCCTCCTCCACCTTCACTCTTCCTCCCCTCTACCAAACGTCACAGTGAGGGGAAGTGAAGGGGGGAACTACCCTATATTGCTTATTCTTGTTTTATTCTCCTTTATTCTATGCCTCTCTACGCTTTGTCCTTATTGGAGGTTAAATATAAGAGTTTGGAAATGTGATGACCTGACCTGACCTGACCTGACCTGACCTGACCTAACTTGGATTTCGTAATAGCAATGTTTTAATTTATTTCGTGTTTCTGTGTTTCCTTAGCCAATAATATTCCTCACTTCTTCTTCTTCTTCTTCTTCTTCCTCTTCTTCCTCTCCTCCTCCTCCTCCTCCTCCTCCTCCTCCTCCTCACTCAACCCCCAATGTTTTCTTGACAGCACAGCGTCTCCACTAAGTCTTCCTCCTCCTCCTCCTCTTCCTCCTCCTCCTCCTCCTCCTCCTCTTCCACTGGCTCTAACTTCTGGTAATACATCTTCGTGACCTCAAAACCTGTCACTTCACGCGGGAACTTCATTATAGCTCTCTTCTTTCCCCTCAGCTTCTCCTTCCTTCCTTCCTTCACTCTCTCTCTCTCTCATTCTCTCTCCTCTCTCTCTCTCTCTCTCTCTCTCTCTCTCTCTCTCTCTCTCTCTCTCTCTCTCTCTCTCTCTCTTCTCTCTCTCTCTCTCTCACTCTCTCTCTCTCTCTCACTCTCTCTCTCTCTCTCTCTCTTTATCTTTTATCTCTGCTCACATGGACTTTAAGAGGTACTATGAAGGAGGGAGGAGGAGGAGGAGGAGGAGGAGGAGGAGGAGGAGGAGGAGGAAAATTAAGAAGATAAAGAAAAGTAGAATAAAAAACACCTGTCAACACACACACACGCACGCGCAACACACACACACACACACACACACACACACACACACACACACACACACACACACACACACACACACACACACACACACAGGGCTGGACCTAACATAAATTTTCCTTCGCCTTCATCGCTATTCCTTGATTCTGAAGGCGTGGAATATGCGAGGCTGTTCCTTCCTTTCCCTCCTTCCATCCCATTCCTTCCCTTCCTTCCTTCCTTCCTTTCCTCCTTCCCCTCCCTCCTTTCCTTTCCTTCCCTCCTTCCTTACTTCCTTACTTTCTTTCTTCCTTACTTTCTTTCCTTACTTACCTTCCCTTCCTATCCCTTTCTTCCTTCCTCCATTCCTTCCCTTCCCTTCCCTTCCCTTCCCTCCTCCTTTCATCTCCTGCTTCCTTCCTTCCATCCCTCCCTTTCCTTCCTTCCCCTCCTTCCCTTCCATTCCTTCCTTTCCTTTCTTTCCCCTCCTTCCTTCCCCTCCTTCCCTTCCATTCCTTCCTTTCCTTCCTTCCCCTCCTTCCATTCCCTTCCCTCCCTTCCTTCCTCCCTTCCTTCCTTCCCTCAGCCACGCAGCCACCTTAAGTTACTCCAACTTTCCACTTGATGAACCAATTGTCGCCCTCGTGGCCACAAGGCGGAGGTAAAGGAGGGCAAGGGAGGGAGGGGGAAAGGGAGGGATGGAGGTAGGGAAGGGAGGGAGGGAGGGAAGAGGGGAGTAAAGGGAGGAAGGGAGGAGGAAAGGAAGGAAGAGAGAGTGAAGGTATGAAGGATGTCGGTCAAAGACTAGAGAAGTGAAGGAAGGAGAGAGGAAGGGAGGAGAAGAAGAAGAAGAAGAAGAAGAAGAAGAAGAAGAAGAAGAAGAAGGAGAAGAAGAAGAAGGATGGGAACACAAGAAAAATGCAAAGAAGGATGGGGTGAGAGGGGAGATAGAAAGAAACATTAAATAAAGGGAAGGAGTAAAGCAAGTAAGTAGGGGTGAGGGGAAGGTAAGGGGAAGGAGGAGAGAGGGGAAGATGTAGAGGGAAGGCGGGAGGGAGAATTGAGAAGGGGAGAGAAGAAAAGAGGGAAACGAGGGGAGGAGGTATTAGCCAAAGAGGGGAAAGGAAGGAAAGGTGACATAAGACGATGAACCACAGAGAGAGAGAGAAACGGAGAGAGAGAGAGAAACGGAGAGAGAGAGAGAGAGAGAGGGGGCAGTCAAGGAGGAAAGAGGGAAAGGAGACAGTCACATAAGGCGTCAGTAGGAGGGGTGAGGGTGAGGGGATAACGGATGGGTCGGAGGGGAAAAAAAAATTGGAGAAGTGGAAGGAATTCAAGACGGAACAGACGAGGGGAGAGAAGGGCGATTAGAGGAGGAGGAAGTGAGAATACAAAGAGACCGTAGAGAGAGAGAGAGAGAGAGAGAGAGAGAGAGAGAGAGAGAGAGAGAGAGAGAGAGAGAGAGAGAGAGAGAGAGAGAGAGTCTAAGCTATATAAGACAATGTATGATAAGGTTAAGAGTACCTAATCTTACCCATATACATTACATTACTCATTGAAACAAGGAGTATCCCTTAAAGCCAGAGGAATGGTGGTGGTGGTGGTGGTGGTGGTGGTGGTGGTG
>JAXIVD010002803.1:40000-45000 GCA_036785275.1 Cancer borealis
ATCGTCACTCACACGGACGGAAAGAAGGAGTTCAGAAAATATGTATTTCAATTAAAACCGTATTTCTTCGGTTTTTATTTATGATTTGTAATTGATAATGTTTGTAAAGTATTGTAATAAATTCTATAGTGTTTTATAAGCAGTACAAAAGCATATAAAACAGTTATTGAAGTTTTTTTTTTTTTTTCACGGCGGAGTAAAGGAACGCCGCGATGACGTCACAGCATTAGGTGAAACATTCTCGTACTTCGTCATATTTACATTTTAATACAGACTCATATAGAAACATAATACACTTTATTGTATTGAGGGAAGTATATTTTGAAATACATTTATATATATACATATGGACTTAGAAAAATGTTTATATTATTTATTTTTCTTAACGGAGCTATTGAAATTGATATTATTTTTTTCCTCTCACAGATAACATAGAATAATCTACATCATTTTTGAGTCTATCTTATATAATCAAGGACCAGAGGATTAAAACAACACACACCAGTAATATACAAGTTTAATCAACAAACATATAATTACCGTAGCCTAATAACTGACTTGGCAACCCATTGTTATCATAATCACATAGTTTGCACAAATAGTTACATTATTTTTATACAATACGAAGATAACAATAGATAGAGACGATAATAATAAAGGAAGAGAAAGAAGGAAAGAAAAGAACACCACACTTATATTTTATTATACGAAGATGAGAGAGAAAAAGGAAAATAAAGGAAAGAGAATCGATATAACCAATTCCTTAAAAATAACTAAAAATAAGTATTAAATAAAAATAACTACATAATTAAATTCATATAAACATACTTAGAATATCTTAAGTAATTCCTTATAAATACACTTCCCTTTCTCCTCTTCTTCTTCTCTCCTCATCTACTTCTGCGTTTGGTTCCTCCCCTTTCCCTTCCCTTCCCTTCCCTTCCCTTCCCTTCCTTCCCTTCCACAGTGAACACAGCTTGGCACTCATATCCTGCAGAGTGCCAGAGTGCCACCTCCCTGCTTACTTGGCACCTCCTTCCCACACTCTTAAGGGAAACTAACCTAATATTTCTACTATTATTATTATTATTATTATTATTATTATTATTATTATTATTATTATTATTATTATTATTATTATTTCAACTGGTTTCCTTTTATTTCCTTACCTTATCTTGGTCAACAGAGGTCAGGTCAGGTCAAGGTCAAGGTCATGTGTTAGTTAGTTGACCTGTAATACCTGCTATGTGGTGGTGGTGTTCTGCTTTCTTCCTTTCAGTGGCTGTGGTGTTGTGACCTTCTCGTCCTGGTGTAAAGTTCAGGTGTGTGGTGGTGTTGAAGCAGTGGTGTTGAAGTGTTCGAACAGAAGTAAACCAATATGTAAACACCATTCAACTATCTTTTTATTTTTTTGTTCTCTCTCTCTCTCTCTCTCTCTCTCTCTCTCTCTCTCTCTCTCTCTCTCTCTCTCTCTCTCTCTCTCTCTCTCTCTCTCTCTCTCTCTCTCTCTCTCTCTCTCTCTCTCTCTCTCTCTCTCTCTCTCTCTCTCTCTCACCACCAACTGAGAGGGGAGTAAGACGCCTTTACCCTCAGAAACAATAACATCAAAATGGCTTTAACTTAATGGTGCACAACCCTCACCACCACCACCACCACCACCACCACCACCACCTGACCTTGACGCGTGGTAGGTAGGTAACGTAAGGTAAGTGAAAGATAATCCCGTTTTCTGTTCGTCTTTATTTTCAACACAAGACATTTCAGGTACAGATTACTAGAAATCAGGAGACAACCTGTACGCTAGCCACCACCAGGCCTGGACGCGCCTTGCATCTCCTAGCCTTGGAAGACGGACAAAGTGTAACGAAATGAAGACCAGATTCCCCCCAGCGTGCACCCCCTCCATGCTGCTGCTGCTGCTGCTGCTGCCGGGGTTAATATGCTTCCAGACACGCCTCGGAAGGAAGATTCAAACAGCCAATCCAACCAAACAGCATAAAAGTGGTCGAGATGAGAGCTATGTAAGTTTGGCTGATACTTAAAAGGAGGATACACACACATACACACACACACACAGAACAGGGCACACTTAGGAGTACGTACGTATGTATGTATATGTACACTAGATATGTACACCCTCACTCTCTCTACTGTAGTCTGTGTTATTACGTACATGTATACACTTCACACACACACACACACACACACACACACACACACACACACACACACACACACACACACACACACACACACACACACACACACACACACACACACACACACACACACACACACTTGGCATCCTATCATGGGAAAGATATAATAATCTGCAGCACAAAATGTATATAATTACAAACATGAACGTGGAAAGAGTTTCATTATGGCACTGTAAGTATAGGTTCAGCCTCCCGCGAGAACACACCGGGAGACAAGATCAAGAACACACCCAGAGCCGCCGCCAGGGAGTCCAGATGGTGACGAGACGCGCGTCCTCCTCCCGCTGCGCCGCCTGTGTAGTGTTGCTGTGAGTGTCTACAAAAGGATCCCATGAAACACAACGGGACAACACAACACAACAGAACAGAACACAACACAACGCAACACAACGCAACACACTCACAGGGACGACCTAAGACCCCAAGACGAAGGAGGACGACTTGTATAGACTGACCGAGTGCCACCACTGGTCCGCCCACGCCTCCCGTCCCCTCACGCCCCCGCAGGCACAGTGTGGTGATGACGATCTGCACACACCACGCCCATGAGCAGCGCTAGTCACTGTGTGCACCATGTTTCGTGTGCGTGTGTGTGGTGAGGCCCGACGCGCACATGAGAGAGAGAGAGAGAGAGAGAGAGAGAGAGAGAGAGAAAAAAAAAAAGGGAGAGAGAGAGAGAGAGAGAGTCACCGTCCCTCCACCTGCGTCCAAACACCACATACCCATTGAAAAACAAGCAAAGAGCAAAAAAGCATAAGGCCAGTACAGTGAAAAGCTACATATACGTAACAATATTTTCACTAAAACCAATAATATCAACACTAATGTAACTTATCAAACACCTGCACTTAAAAATACGATATACAATCAAGGAAAAAAACAAGAATTAAAACTCAATAAACGCGGGAAAATTGAAAAAAAAAAAAAAAAAAAAAAAAAATGTCTCGGTTTCAGTTTATGAAGAAAAAAAAATTAAATATGGCAGAGCTAGAGGAAATTTTTTTTTATATATATTTTCTGATGATTAACATTTTCCAGAACTATTAAAAAATGTTCCTCTAAGTCAACCATTTATATACTTTTCACTCTTAGGTTTTAACACGTAGAAGTGAGACTATTAGTGTGTTGGGAAGGGCGGGACTGAACACCCTGCCTCCCTGCCACCCTGCCTCACCACACACACACACACACACACACACACACACACACACACACACACACGCACACACACACACACACACACACACACACACACACACACACACATCACCTTAATCGTAAGTTACCCGCTAGGAAAAGTACTCTGTTTAAACGAGACATTATTATCATTAGTATTATCATTATCATTAGTATTATTATCATTATTATTATTGTTACGTATTATTCGAGGAAGGAGTCCACTTTTTCTTGGCTGCTCGGTGCCCTTCTTGCCCTCATGTCTGCGTCACTAGCGCCACTTCGATGATAGCGGAAGCCAGAACAACTAACCAGGAGGAGGAGGAGGAGGAGGAAGGTAGAGCAACACACCCTCGCTGACAAGAGTGAAACCAACCCAACAAACTAACACACACACACGCGAACGAGGACGCGACTCACACATACACACACACACACACCCACACACCCACACACCCACCCACACACACACATCCACACACACACACACACACACACATACCGCGCCTCGCATCCCCAAACAGACGAGAACAATACACACACACAAAAAAAAAAATAAAATAAAATAAAACACAAACTACATCATGAAAACTGCACTACAGCTACACTACAGCCGCTGAAGGAGCACTGCCGCCCCTACAGGAGGAGATACAAGACGCCGTACAGAAGAGACGCCACCAACCAACTCCTTTTTGTGTACAGGAGGAGGGTGAGGGAGGACAGGAAGGCATGGGCGTGGGCGTGGGCGGAGCTGCACGTCCTACACCACCACCTAGGGGACGGCGAGGACGATGACGGTGATGGGAGGAGAGAATCAAAGCCAAGGTTGGGTTTCTGCAGCATTTTTGTCGTCTGTTGTTGGTGTGTGCTGTGGCTTCGCTGTGACGCCTTCCTGTGCTCCTCGAAGTCGTTCTTGAGGGGCGGCGTGGCCTCTGTGGGCGTGGAGGCAAGGAGGAAGAGGTGGTGAGAGGAGGGATGTAGGAGGAGAAGGAGGAGGAGACAAGGAACACCTCCAGTTAACTTATAATGAAAGATGATTAACGAAAAATTTGTTGCCCAGAATGGAACTTTGTGTGACAGAACTTTTAACGTAAAATAAAGTGTATGAGGAATTAAGAGAAACACTTCAATAAACAAACAAACAAACACACTAACACTACATTCTATTTACACGTTATTAATGGTTAAAGTTATGCCTTAATTCACTTATAAGTTAATGAAGTCAAATTATTTCCAAGTTATAAGCGAGAATGAGAGTGAATCAGCTGAAAGAAAGAAGTGAAAGAAGAGAAAAAAAATGAAAGAAGGAAAGAAGAGGAAATAATAGAAGACAAATATGATAAAGATGAAATAACATAAGACGAAAGAAAGAAAGAAAGAAAGAAAGGAAGAAAGAAAGGAAGGAGAAAGAATGAAAGAAAAAAAATATATAATACAAATGATAACTTCTATCTTTTTATCATTACACTAAATCATCTGTAAGAAGAAAAAAAAAAGGAAGGAAGGAAGGAAGGAAGACGTAAAGATGAAAATAAAAATATAATAAAGATGACACTACAAGATGATAACTTCTATCTTTTCAATCAACTGTAAAAAGAAAGAACA
>JAXIVD010002803.1:47500-50000 GCA_036785275.1 Cancer borealis
GAAGATATAAGAAAACAAAACAAAAACAAAACAAAAAAAACAAAAGAATAACAAATCACGTCTATAAAATAAAGTCACGTGACCAAAAATATAGAAGAAATAACATTAATAAATAAATAAATAAATCCTACAAAGACGAAGGTGTGAGTGAGAAAGAAAGGAAAAAAAAAAAAAAAAAAAAAAAAAAAAGGAAGAAATAAAACAGGAATTATATAAGTCAATAGAAATATTCTTATACTATTATTTTTTTTCCAGTGATATTCTGTAATCTTTCCTTTCCTCCTTCCCTTCCTTCTCTTCTTTCATTCATCCTTCCTTCCTCACCTTCCTTATCTTCCTCCATTGTTCCTTCACTACCATTCTCTCCCTACCTCCCTTCCTTCCTTTCATCCTTTTCTCACCCTCATCTCCTTCCTTACTTAACCTAACCTAACCTTTATTAATTTCTTTCCTTTCCTTCCATTCCTTCCTCACCTCACCTAACCTAACCAAACCTAACCTAACCTAACCTAACCAAACCTAACCTAACCTAACTTCAATTCTCTCCCTCTTCTTCCTTCCCTCCCGTTTTCAAGATCATTATACTTACACCTAACCTAACCTAACCTAACCAAACCTAACTTCCATTCCCTCCTTCTCCTTCCCTCCCATTTCAAGATCATTATACTTACACCTAATCTAACCTAACCTAACCAAACCTAACTTCCATTCCCTCCTTCTCCTTCCCTCCCATTTCAAGGTCATTATACTTACACCTGATCACCACGTCAATTCGTTTGCTGACAGAGGGCGGCACACCGTTGGAGGCGATGCACAGGTAAGCGCCCATGTCTGTCCGGCTGACTTTGGACAGGTGAAGCAGCGGTCCCGGAGCCTCCTTCACTGCGACGGGAGGAGAGGCACGGAGGTGAGTGTCTGTAGAAGGTGGGTACTGGTTACTGGTGTGTGTGTGTGTGTGTGTGTGTGTGTGTGTGTGTGTGTGTGTGTGTGTGTGTGTGTGTGTGTGTGTGTGTGTGTGTGTGTGTGTGTGTGTGTGTGTGTGTGTGTGTGTGTGTGTGTGTGTGTGTGTGTGTGTGTGTGTGTGTGTGTGTGTGTGTGTGTGTGTGTGTGTGTGTGTGTGTGTGTGTGTGTGTGTGTGTGTGTGTGTGTGTGTGTGTGTGTGTGTGTGTGTGTGTGTGTGTGTGTGTGTGTGTGTGTGTGTGTGTGTGTGTGTGTGTGTGTGTGTGTGTGTGTGTGTGTGTGTGTGTGTGTGTGTGTGTAGATGTGTGTGTGTGTGTGTGTGTACTGGTGTGTATGTATGTGTGTGTGGATGAATAGTGTACTGGTGTGTATGTATGTGTGTGTGGATGAATAGACTAATACAAGTGCACTAAAAACTTCAAAAAAACATGGATGAGAATGAATTTACTATATTAGATAAGAAATTTTAAAACATGGATTTATATTAACTTACTGATGGATGACTAACCTAATAAATGGATGATAATTACTCAACTTACTGGTGGATGTGAGGTTGACGCGGATGTCACTCTTGTCCTCCCTCCTCCACATGATGCTAGGGACAGGTGAGCCTCGAGCACTGCAAACGAGTGTGACATCCATCCCCTCTTGAAGTGTTACATCATCACTGCTCATGTCGTCCTTGATGTAGGGAGGCACTGTGGGGGTGTGGGTGTGGGTGTGGGTGTGGGTGTGGGTGTGGGTGTGGATATGGGTGGAAGGTGTAGGTAAGAGAGAAAATGGTCTTTATTTTAGCATTATTCATTCATTTTTAGTCTCCCTTACTCCTCTTTCTTTCATCCTTAACCCTCCTTCCTCCTCCTCCTCCTTACCTTATCCTCCCTTATTCCTCTTCTCTCCCCTACATCCTCCTTCTCCTCTTTCTCCTTCCATTAACTATTCTCTACCTTACTTATATATTCACTAACTTTACCCTTCATTACTTCTCTTCTTTCCTTAAATACTCCTTCTCCTCCTCCATATCAACTAACATTACCTTCCCTTACACACCTGCTTTCCTACCTACACACAAACAGACACAACCCTTCCCCCCTACACACACACCTACACACACATACATATACACACACTCACCAACAACGCTAACATGTCCTGTCTGACTGATAGCGACAGCAGTGTTGATTTGACACATGTAGGTACCCGCGTCGCCTGGCCTCACATCCTTTATGGTGAGGTACCAGGTGCGGTGACCATCGTGTGACACTCCTATGCGGTTGTTACGAGTAATCACGTGGTTACCGACTGTAAGGATGGCTGACCTGTCCCTCTGGATCCACGCGAGCTGTGAGGAAAATGAGGAAAAGGTGTTAAGGGATTGAAGGTTGATGGTGAAGATGAGGAAAAGGAGGTGATGAAGGATTGAAGGTTTAATTGATTCTGATGAAAATGAGGATAAGATGGTGATGAGGGATTGAAATTTAGTTGATGGTGATGAAGATAAGGAGGTGATGAGGGAATGAGGATTAATAGATGGATTGGG
>JAXIVD010002804.1:0-50000 GCA_036785275.1 Cancer borealis
GTAGTAGTAGTAGTAGTAGTAGTAGTAGTAGTAGTAGTAGTAGTAAAAAAGACATAAAAAGTAGTAGAAGTAGTATTAGTAACAGCAGCAGCCGTAGCAGCAGTATTGATTGTGATTGTAAAGAGGAGAGACAAAGACATAGTACTAAGACATAGACATAGTCATAGTACTAAGCATTGCATTGTTACATAGCTTCTCTCCGTTTCCTAGACCTTTTGAGGCTACAGTGTATAAAGATTCCTTACCCCAACACGCACAACCTACTGTTACGTCGTCCAAGTTATACCACGAATTACCCTCCATAGATAGCATTAAGTAGTACATTACATACCGACCAACACGCACAAAGGAGAGTGAACAATCGGGTCAGTAGTACGACGTCAATCACTGTATATAATTGTAATAGTATTAGATTCCATTTATATAAACCTATCTAGGGAGATATTGATTTTTATTTTTTATTATTACCGTTGAAACTTTCTGAAAATGTTGATAATGATTTTTGTGGGATGTGACTGATCTAGATGTGTGTGTGTGTGTGTGTGTGTGTGTGTGTGTGTGTGTGTGTGTGTGTGTGTGTGTGTGTGTGTGTGTGTGTGTGTGTGTGTGTGTGTGTGTGTCTCCCTCCGTAACAGTCACACGTTACAAGCATGTTAGACAATGTCACGGCCGTCTGTCGCCTTCGCGTTGTTTTCATCCATAGACTCGCTAGTTCATGGTGCTATCCGTTTCCTGCTGCCTCACCATGCCACCGACACCACCACAACCACCACCAGCTGCTTCCATCCTCCGTCCCTTCACACACACACACACACACACACTGGCACACTCCTCCTCCTCCTCCTCCTCATCCTCATTTTACTACTACAGTTACTATTACTGCTACTGTTTCTGTTGTTACCACTACTACTATTACTACTACTACTACTACTACTACTACTACTACTACTACTACTACTACTACTACTACTGCTACCAATCAGCTGTCCGTTATTTGGTGTGTCTGGTTAAACAATCTCTTTACTGCCTTGTTATAAACGCGACTCACAATACTTTACTCAGTCTTGTTTTACGATGATATTTTCCTTTTTATGTATAATCTATTCACTCAATCTTTTTTTTTTCTTTCATTATTAATTTTTTTATTTTGTCTTCACTATTCAGTCAATCTTAATTTTGTTTTGTTCTTTCATTATTATTATTATTATTTAGTTCTTGTTTTTGTCTTCACCGAGCGGCCATGGCAAGGTGTGTCGGGTAGCTGCCCTGGCTGGTATGCAGTTCATTAACACAGCGACAAGTAGTATAGTATAGTAGCAAGTTCCGCCTATCTCTGAGGGTGTTTAGAGGTGGGTTGCAGGCGAGCGGTATAGGTATAGGAAGTAGGTTAGGTTAGGTTAGGTAAGCAAACCTAGTCATTCCACTCCACACATACATGAGATTCGCTACGGGTGGTGTGAGGTTAACACTGACCTTGTCCTATCATCATCCTCCTTGGCTGCATGAGGTAAAGTGGACCTATCAAGTGCATCAAGGGCGAGCAAATTAATCCATCCCCTTGCAAATACTACCCACTCACCTGCACCAACAAGGTCACCCGTTGGAATGAAGGAGTTTATAATTCAAGGAATATAGTATGACTTTTACAACCTTCCTGATATGAATTAATCCTTAGAATTCGTCAAAAACACTAGAAACACATATTATATTCGTCGTTATTTCGTCGCAAGTAAATTCATGTCGAAGAAATCAGAGGAAGAAATTGTGTTTTCTTAAAAAGTTGATGTGAATTATATACGCATAGAGTACAAGGTTTTCTTCCTCCTGTTTTGTGCTCGTATATCACGGCGCCTCATTCTCCCTAACACCTCTGCATATTGATCAACATTGCAAGACCCTGCGCTAAGTGGGGGCGAAGACTGTAAAGAGAGGGAGGGGAAGGAGGACAAAGAGGAGGGAGAGAATTAAGGAGGAGGAGTTAGACTATAAATAAAGCGAACAGTGAGACAAATGATGGTTGAGGGAAAAATCTAAGTAGAGGGATGGAAACAATTTATCAGAGAGAAAAAGAAACCGTGAAGTAGGTTGAAAATTAATGTAGAAAGATATGAATTATGCTTTATACTTCTTTTTATCTTTCTCTTTTCCACCCAAGTCCATCCCTCTCGTTTCTATCTCACTCCCGCCTTGCCTTGCCTTGCCTTGCCTTCCTCCTCTCTCCTTGACTCATCCACTCCGTCACGCAAATTCAAGTCTCCTGTGGATAATGTTTTTGCTTCTTTAAGTGCGAGATATTTTAGTCTTGGCAAAATTACCCTCCGACGCAACGCAATTTTCCGGTTCCCTTATTATTAACAATGTTTATCGGAATTTCCTTGCTATTCTCGGTAGCTCTCCGCCCTTTTTACCAACATTTTTGTAACTTATGAATCCAGAGTTTTCGATTTTTTTTTTTTTTTTTTTTTTATTACTTAATCTTTTGTTCCGGGGTTAGTCTTACATATCAGGAGATAAAGTCATATAGTTTTCCGTCATAAGTCGTAATTAATACTAAGATGGAAATTACATAACTTTTTTTCAGATTCATATTCGCTCCCATAATTCTTTAGTTTTTTTTCTTTCTCTCCCTTTTTTTAATAACTTTTCCATTGCTTAGCTTCTGAGAAAGTAGGAGGGAAGGACGAACACTAATCTCAATTACTACTACTCCAATAACTACGCCAACTACTACCTTGGTGACTAGATTCATAAAGAACGAAGCAATTGAGATCTATTCGAACCTAGACTGGCGTGATCACTTCTTCCTTCTATCCTTCCTTCCTTCTATCCTTCCTTCCTTCCTTCTATCCTTCCTTCCTTCTATCCTTCCTTCCGTCTATCCTTCCTTCCCTCTATCCTTCCTTCCTTCTATCCTTCCTTCCTTCTATCCTTCCTTCCTTCTATCCTTCCTTCCTTCCTTTCTTCCTTCCTTCCTTCCTTCCTTCCTTCCTTCCTTCCTTCCTTCCTTCCTTCCTTCCTTCCTTCCTTCCTTCCTTCCTTTCTTCCTTCCTTTCTTCTATCCTTCCTTCTTTCTATCCTTACTTCCTTCCTTCCACTGACCCATCACTCCACCTCTATTCCCTCCCCTCCCCTCCCCTCCCTCCCACAACGCTTCCCAGCCTTGCCACTTCAGTTCCTTCCTTGTCACTCCTGCTGCCTTGGTTATAGCCATAGTAAATGCAATGTAGTTGAGTTTTTCCCTTTCCTTTAAGCCAAGAGTAGGTTGGGCCGCGTTAGGTGGCTCACGTAAGGAACTGGTTATGTTATAGTCGTTGTGTATCAGTTCAATATTCTCAACCCTCGAATAATGTTGAAAAAAATTGGTGTAACATGAGTTAGGAATGGGAAGCATTTTTTTAAACTGTGTTTCCTAAATTGTTTAAAAGAAATGGGAAAAGTAGACCCAATGTATATTTCTTTTCAAGGCTGCATGATGTATGTACTTTATCGTCACTGATACATTTGTTGATTATTTAATGTATTTGAAAGCACGATGCGATGCGCCAGCTTGGGTATCGTCATACCTGTATCTAGATTGAGTCTGACCCGCAATCACCTCACATGTAACTTCCAACTTGGTGCCGATACGATACAGTTTAAGATTGTTTATGCAAGGTAAGCTCATTAAATTCTTATTAGGACCAATTAGGCTGGCCCGTGAGGCCCGAAATAAGGCGATTAAATTTAGCTTTTGACTCCGTACAAACGAAGCCACTTCCTCTCGAACACGGGTCAGTAGGACTAGAACATTGGGTCTTGTAATAGTATAGCGGTGAGACGTGAAGGTAATGTCAGTGAGATCATCTTTATAATTCATAAAGTGAAAAAAAACATTAGAATATTGTTATTTTGAGTTAGCCATGGGAGCTGTAACCCTCAAACTATTAGCCGCCCTGTTTGTTCGATGCTTTGGTATTGGATATTGCAATGCCAAGGAATACATAACGTGCAGGGTTAGAACCTTTCAAGTTTTATCTGTGGTTCACCTGATGCTGCAAACACGTGTTGAATGGGAGACACAACACGTGCGTGCGTGCGTGCTATTGTGTGTATGTAACCACCGATTTAAACGCTCATAAGATGTAACTGAAAACGCAGGTTAGATAGTAATTATTGCATTTCAGTCGCAGTAATATAATAAATACATGAAAAACCCAAGATATACAAAAAGTGTCATTACTCATGGTCATTTTCGTACATTATTATATCTGGTCACCCATGTTTCTACCTTCCTTTCATGTGACTCTATCCAAGTGTGTGTGTGTGTGTGTGTGTGTGTGTGTGTGTGTGTGTGTGCGTGTGCGTGTGCGTGTGCGTGTGCGTGTGGGTGTGCGTGTGCGTGTGCGTGTGCGTGTGCGTGTGGGTGTGGGTGTGGGGGGGTGTGGGTGTGTGTGTGTGTGTGTGTGTGTGTGTGTGTGTGTGTGTGTGTGTGTGTGTGTGTGTGTGTGTGTGTGTGTGTGTGTGTGTGTGTGTGTGTGTGTAGAGTTAGTACTAATCAACCTTCCTTAACTCCGGCGTGCAGGGTCTAATAAGCAGTACAAGGAGGACCCAGCGTGGCGGGACCTGCTGCTTTTCCATGAGTTCTTTGATGGTGAGAGTGGACGGGGCTGCGGGGCTTCCCATCAGACGGGCTGGACCTCACTGGTGGCAAACTGTATCAACATCACCTTAGGCTACTCCCACGCTGGTCTGGGACGCTATTCCTTCACACACTGATGAATAGCAGTTATACATTAAACTTGATATGTTCTTGCACTCTGTCAACGTAACTCAGAGAACTTAGAGTAGAGTATATAGTTGTATGCTTTGAAACTATTGGATTGTATGAGTAGATAAGGAAGTAGTAAAAGACGAGGTATATGTATGTATAGATGTGATTGTAATGACTTAGAGTAGCTGGGTAGAAAAATTATCAATATAAGGAGAAGAAATCATCATATATTTGTAGCCAATGGACTTAGAAGTATACTGTAAAGGTTAGTGCACGTATATATATTAAATGTATGTAGTACGTAAAATATATATATATATTATGTAATTTAGTATTGTTGGCGACTAACAGAACACATAGTAGTGGAAGATGGTAATAAAAATGTTTGTATGGAATCATTGCTTTACTTTACTCAGTCTTACCTACACACACACACACACACACACACACACACACACACACACACACACACACACACACACACACACACACACACACACACACACACACACACACACACACACACACACACAGACAGACAGACAGACAGACAGACAGACAGACAGACAGACAGACAGACAGACAGACAGACAGACAGACAGACAGACAGACAGACAGACAGACAGACAGACAGACAGACACACACACACACACACACACACACACACACACACACACACACACACACACACACACACCACCGCTATACATGCTAATCTTAAACTAATTAATGTAAACTATCCTAAGAAACTTTACTGGTTATAGTAATATGGGTGTAGTAGTAGTAGTAGTAGTAGTAGTAGTAGTAGTAGTAGTAGTAGTAGGTGAAGGTTGTAGTTGTTATTGTTACTGTTGTGTTGATGTTTGTGTGTCCCTCTGTTTTGTTTGTTTGCTTACCTATTATTCGTCTTTTATTTTATTTTTTTAGGGAGGGGAGTAAAGGTTTCAGGGAACGTATGTGCGTGTGTGGTGAAAATTGACGTCCTTCTAAATTGACAAAGTGTTGTAAGACTGAGAAGATCAGAGTATGTTTAGAGTCCATAGTAGTAGTAAATTCCTATAAGGGTATTAGGTTAAGTTAGCTTAGGTTAGGTTAGATTAATATAAAGTTATTCCTTTAATTATAGACTTAGTAAGGGGAAGGACGAGAAGGAAATCTAAGAACGTATTATTTCAAAACAATCTCATGAATCAAATATCAGTGGAATTTTACCTTGCCGTGATATAGTAGTTTTTGTATGTAATGAAACCACGGAAATAATAAAAGTAATTTGGGGGTAGTGGATTATTAAGTTCTCCACTCTGCCTCCACCCACCATTGTAACGAGAGATAAGTAACATGCTACAGACACACACACACACGCACACACACACACACACACACACACACACACACACACACACACACACACACACACACACACACACACACACACACACACACACACACACACACACACACACACACACACACACACACACACACACACACTAATTACACACGAAGAAAATGACTCTCCTTCCTCCACCGTGACATTATATACAGACAGACGAAGAGGGAGGAAGTTAGCACACAGGGAATAGCAAGACAAGGACACACACGCGCACACACACACACACACACACACACACACACACACACACACACACACACACACACACACACACACACACACACACACACACACACACACACACACACACACACACACTATCATTCTCTGGGATAGGGAAAGAAAGTCAATGCATTCAAGTTAAATATATTTCCATTAACAATTTCTTATTTTTTCGTTTCGTTATACAACTGTCGAATACTTATGCTCATTGTAGTTGAATTGAGCACAGTTGCAGCTATAGGAGAATCAGGTAGAGTTGCCGTACCTTTCCAGCTGCAGGTGTGGTAGGGAGGAGCGCCAGCCAATGTACCCTGTGAAAGAGGATGACCAGGGAATCATCTCCAATCACCTTCACAACGATCACCAAACCACCAATAAAAAAGGTAACAAGGTTTTAGTAGTTACTTGCGTTCCTTGTTATATTTTGTTTGTCATGTTGCGTTATTAGATCTTATTGGGTATTAGTTCACGCCTAGCATCAAGAACTAGGTTAGATTAGGTTAGATTCTTAGTCTTGCTCTTAGTTTGAGGGACATCGTGACTGTCTAATCAATATTAATCATAATAAAACTTAATTATAAATGTTAGTTTTTAAAATTGAACTTCCCAGCTAACTTGTAATAGCTGAATATTTAACAAAAACCAACATCAATGTTTCATACTTCCTACACAGCCTACATATAGAGTTTATTAGTATTCTTTAAAGCCTTTCAAGAGTTGGACAATTTTTTTTTTCCTCCTGAATAATAAAAAAAAAAAAAAAACTCAAGAGGGTGTCCGAGCTTACCGTTAGAGGTCGCTGGTAGAGGAGGGTCGTGGGTAGCCTGCTGAGGGAGTCCATGGGTTGCATTTTGCTCCCCTTCTTCCTTCTGACTGGGCGTGACAGACAGCTGCAGGGGAGAGTTAGGGAAACTTAAACTTGCCATAAACCTAATTAACCTACTTAACAAATTTCAGCGCACACCACAGTTAGGTTAAAAGAGATTATATTGCAGTTTACAATCGTTTTAGTTAATGTTTTTTTTTATTTATTATTGTAGTTGTAATTGTTTATCGTTTCATGTGGGTTTTTTTATTGTATCAGTGATAGACTAGGTGTTAAAAGGTGTCACTCACATCTTGGTTTTGGTTTTGGTAAAGTTGTTGTGCTGAGGCGTAGTCCCGTTCCCTTCTCTCTGCTGCTGTTGCCTCCCCGCGCACCACTGACTTCCTGCCACAGAACCATCATCATATTCCTTTACTTCTCTCCTCCTTCCCTCCTTCACTCTCTCCCTCACCATGCCTCATACTTACCTACTTATACATAACATCTCTTATCCAATATAATTTACTTTGTTACGTGATAAAGGCCCAAGTATGTACATTGTCGTAAAACCCGTGAATTATTTAATATAAAAAAAAACGAGGTACATAATCTTCAGAACCTAAATTTAGCTTTATGTGATGATAAGTTCGTCTCGTGTGCTGTACATACATTCGTGTTGTAAAGTATTCCACTTCAACTATATATTACACAGTGCATAAGAACTTTACTAACGCAATATACGCACTAGATATGTGGCATTGTCTTGAAATTTAGTAATAAGTTAGAGCGCAAAAATTTAGTGATAAGTTAGAGTGCCAAACAGACTCCCTCTTAACCTTGTCGGCCAAACTACCACAGAGATGACATTGCCCCTCTCAGGCGTGCGTGTGCGTGTCAGGTCAAGCTGCGTCCTCGTTAATTAAGACCTGCCTGACGTGCGCCCTTGACTGCGGGTGTAGCCAGGCTCTAATCAACCCTGAGGTGGCATACAAGTGGACTCTCTTCTCCACTCCCTCCTTTCTCCACTTAAGTCATATAATCACATTTACGATGACGGTCTAAATCCATATAAAGCTTATCATGTATTACCTAAAGTCTTGAGGCCGACATTGACCGATATTTCACGGTAAATCGTTAAACTTTTTTTTACATATATTGTTTTATTCTTTTTCGCCTCGCATGAAACCTTCCGTGAATACTTGTGAAGTCATGCAAACACGCACACCTTTACCGCAACACACACACACACACACACACACACACACACACACACACACACACACACACACACACACACACACACACACACACACACACACACTTGTACGTAACACATCATTCCCAACACCACTACCACTTCAGCCTCACAGATAACAGAAGCTTAAACACTATTATACCGACTCTTCTCAAATTCCAGAATACCTCAATGGAACACTTTCAATCCCAAGATGGCCTGTTGTCACGCTTTAAAGGCCGCACACCGCCACTTGGAGGGAGCGAGGAGCAGCAGGACACGAGGACAAATATTAACACGGTACATAATTACAACCCTTGTCTTCAATCCCAATGAATGATGTTGATTGGTTAGTTAATCCGGTCGTTAGTTGTTTAGTTGATCCTTCTTACGCACTCTCTTTTATTCTCTTCCCATTTCCTCCTTTCTTTTCTAGCTACACCGCCACCAGCACCACCACCAGCACCACCACTTCCACTTACCACACCAGGTCGTCCTTCACGGGATCCTGCGAGTAGAGGCAGTGGCGGGTCTTGGAGTGGCGTGGAGGCTTGCGTTTCTTCTTCTCATTCTTGGACCACTGAAGCTGTAGCAAGTATTCTCGTATGTCAAATTTCCTCCCCATTTCTCGTATTTATTCCTTTTCAGCCTAGAAAGATACGGGAAATATTAGTGTCTCAGTAACGTCTTGGGAGAAAGGGAAATTACGAGCTAGATGATTATTAGTTAAGTAAATAACAGCAGTAAGATAAATAGGAAGATTTTTTTCATCTTCATCCAGCCGAATGACTCTCACACACACACACACACACACACACACACACACACACACACACACACACACACACACACACACACACACACACACACACACACACACACACACACACACACACACACACACACACACACACACACACACACACACACACACACACACACACACACACACACACACACACACACACACACACACACACACACACACACACACACACACACACACACACACACACACACACACACACACACACACACACACACACACACACACACACACACACACACACACACACACACACACACACACACACACACACACACACACACACACACACACACACACACACACACACACACACACACACACACACACACACACACACACACACACACACACACACACACACACACACACACACACACACACACACACACACACACACACACACACACACACACACACACACACACACACACACACACACACACACACACACACACACACACACACACACACACACACACACACACACACACACACACACACACACACACACACACACACACACACACACACACACACACACACACACACACACACACACACACACACACACACACACACACACACACACACACACACACACACACACACACACACACACACACACACACACACACACACACACACACACACACACACACACACACACACACACACACACACACACACACACACACACACACACACACACACACACACACACACACACACACACACACACACACACACACACACACACACACACACACACACACACACACACACACACACACACACACACACACACACACACACACACACACACACACACACACACACACACACACACACACACACACACACACACACACACACACACACACACACACACACACACACACACACACACACACACACACACACACACACACACACACACACACACACACACACACACACACACACACACACACACACACACACACACACACACACACACACACACACACACACACACACACACACACACACACACACACACACACACACACACACACACACACACACACACACACACACACACACACACACACACACACACAACCTCCCCGCGCACTTTGTTGTAACTGAGAAAACAATATCCAATCTGTAGTCCTCGAAACAATTCTTTTCCAATATATCAACAATGGAATACAACGAAACTAAATTACTATATTCTACTCCATTATATGTAGTATATATTGTTCGTATTAACAACATTTATACAATATATCAGAAAATTAGGTCAACTTCATCATGCATCAAGATACGGTTTAAGCTGTGGTCGTGTCTTGGCCAGCCAGGTATAACAGTGTAGTACAGAGGAAGCAGAGAAGCGCGACCTAACTATGAGAGAGGTGAGAGTAGCAGAGGTGATGACTGGAGGAGACAGGCTCGCTTCCACCCCTCGCGACGTCCACTGCCACACTGACCTAGGGAAGACGGAAGCAACTCTACCAGCTGTGAGTATCAAGGACAGGGTGACAGGCTGTGGTGGTGCTCGACCGATAATATGAATGAAACTATTTTCTTTTCTTTTCTTTTCTTTTCGTGGTTCGTCACACTAACCCAATATTGATTATTTTATTCATGGCTTCTTTGGTTCTCTTATCTATCCATATCTATCTATATGTATGTCTATTTTCATCTGTCTCTTATATATATTTGTCTATCTGTTTGTATTTTTCTGTCTGTCTCGGGCGAACTTTTTACGTATGAAAAAAAAAGTATAGAAAAAAAACTGCGGTAATAATATTTTAGTTTTTTCCTTATATCTTGCTGCAAATCCTTATATATATGCAGTGGATTACGCAGGCATTGTGAGATTACCAGTTGAAGCTTAAGCCAGTTGGAATGGGAAGGTGGTGGCAGGCCTTCCTTGCCACATCGCCAGTTTTTTTTTAAGACTGGCTGATGCGACCTCACTTCTGAACCTCATACGTATATCCTCCTTATACTGAACTCCTTAATGTGACAGCACTCCCCTTGATCTTGAGGATCACGCGCTGGACTTGTGATCCACTGTAGTATTGACTGCGTATATATATATATATATATATATATATATATATATATATATATATATATATATATATATATATATATATGTATATATATATATATATATATATATATATATATATATATATATATATATATACATATATATACATATATATACATATATATACATATATATATATATATATATATATATATATATATATATATATATATATATATATAAATATATATATATATATATATATATATATATATATATATGTATATATATATATATATATATATATATATATATATATATATATATATATATATATATATATATATATATATATATATATATATGAGTGTTGAGGTTGTGGATGTTTCTCATATAATTCTACGACAAGGATAATGAAAAACAGACTAAATATAAGTGAGTGATTAATGTTTAATTTACAAAGCGATGGATTTTCAGACACTGTACATTAATTAAACATTATTATGCGATCTCATAGATATAACTTAATTTCATAGGAATCTTGTTCGTATAAATACAAAACTTAAGGCATTATTTACGTTTGGTATCTGAATATAAGCCTTCAGACCAGCGAACATAAAAAAAAGTCGCACCGACAAATATACCAAACTTGATCTTCCCGCCAAAACTCCTTTAACGAGAGACATTTAGGACAGTCTAATTTTTTTATGTAGTAGATATGTAGTCTTTTAAATCATTTCTAGTAATGTAAAAAGCATTTATTGTTCATATTTTAATCAAACTTTTCATTGTATTATCTTATTTTAATAGACTTAGGTATGATATTATTAAATGAACCTTAGAGCGAGACTGTCCCTCGTCATGTAAACATAAGTAAACACGTGTCTGGTCTGACGGTCTGGTGGTGTGCAATGTGTTACTAATTATACCATTGTACATTTATCTACACTTCTCTATCCAGCGAAAATATTAACAAGAAAGGTAAGAGGATATATCATTCTTTCTATGTTGTTATATAAACTAATTAACCTGAATGTACTGATTCTCATTAATAATGCGTAGGACAGCCGTTCAGGTGCATATCACGCATATATATGGAGTTGGGTGTTGTGGGGAAGGGAGGGGAGTGAATCAAGTATAATTGTTAGTGTAAGGACAAAAGAACGAAGTGAAGTGTTGTGGTGACAGGTGTGTGTGAATTTGTTTTGTGAATGAGTATTGTGTTGGAGTCTAAAATGCGTCGAGGGAGCCTATTCTAGAGTTAGGTGTTGATAAGAGAAGATCTTTAATATAAAGTAAGAAGATAAAGGATCCTAGAACAGTGCCTAGAGGGACACCAGAAGAGACAGTGACAACGTCAGAGGAAGAACTGTCAAGAACATGAGTCCTGTCTATCAGAAATACAGTGATACAGTGAAGAATTGGTCCAGAATTACCATAGTATTTCAATTTACGAGTCCGCCTTTTGTGCGGGACTTTGTCAAAGGATTCGGCAAAATCAAGTATAATACCATCAACTTGTTTAATGTCGCTTCGGTCAAGTTGTGGTGATGAGTTGTGATTCACATGAGCGTTTTGGTCGAAAACCGTGATGGGTTTCAGTAAGAATGTTGTTTGCGTCAAGGTTGTTCATTATGTTTTTGTGTAGTATGTGTTCGAAGATTTTACTGTGATTAATCAGCCTCACCTCCATGATTTTTTTTTTATTTATGATTTTTATATATATGTATTTGAGTTTTGAGTATAATGTAATATTTCTGTATACCCAGATGGCAAAGAAGAAGCAGGCTGGTAGGCAGAAGAGGAGGAACCAGCCACAGAATTTCATCAAATCTGAAGTTAAAGATGGTGTGCGGATTACAGAATTCAAGGTCAACCAAAAACAAAAAATGAAAAGAAAAAATCAGTTTATGGGAAGGAAAGTTGTACCCGACCACTTGTTACAGAAATACAGCAGAGGGCAAGGTGTTAAGGTATTTATCGGTTATATTTATGCAGTGCTGTATTTAATTTTAACTATTAAACAATGGCTATTCTTTTTATAATATTTTCTTTAAAGTATCAAAAAATAACATCTAACTTTTTTGGTGTTATTTGAGCCTGTGAGATTTATTTATTGATTTTTTATTTATTCCAGTTTAATGCAGTTGCTCGAAAAAATTCTTATCTTCACCAAAAAATAAAGAAGAAAGAAAAAAGGATCAGGTTTGCAGAAGAGGAAGCAGCAAGAGCAGAAATTTTATTGACAGGTAAGAAAATTTAAATTACTTCACATGTGGTTTTACTTTCATGTACACAAATATATTTTTCTTCATGGATACAAATGTTTTTTTGTGATACTTTAGCATAATATTATTTTACTATTATATGACACTTTTTCTAGAATCAAAAGGCCAGTTGGAGGCCGAGGAAGGCACGTACACCTCACACATAACACAAAAACAAATCAAGGAAGCAGTCGACATCACATCAGCCGCCAAAAGCTTTGATCTAAACCTCCAACAGTTTGGGCCATACAAGTAAGATAAAAAAAAATCCTTCCAATTCAACTACTCATTATTCCTCACCATATTTCATGATTAATATAATGTTATAATGGGTGTCATCATGCTTGTTATGATCATGTATATCACTTATGAGCAACCTACAGTGATTCAGATTGGTTCAGGTTTGATTGCCATTTACGGGATGCTTGCGACTTTAAAAATTTGTACCTGAAGAAAATCAAGTCATTTCAAACTCGCACCTGACAAGAACACGAGTACAATATATGCAAACCATTTCTTTTGTGTGTCAATAATGAGAGGATGACAGTTAAAGTAATGTGAAGTAATGTTACTGTATGATTAATAGTACAAATATCTTTTTTGTGTGCAGAATTATGGGTAGTACAAGTTTTTTTGCTTTCAGGTACTGGTTTATTTCTTTCTATTGTAATAATATGAACCGTAATTTGAGATTTGTTCATTTACAATATCTGCAACCTAGTCTCACAATTTTTTTTAAGGGCTACTGTTTTTAGTAGAAAGAGTGCTGTATTCATATAGATTTATTTTCTCTTAATAGAATGCAGTTCACACAAAATGGACGGCATCTTGTACTGGGTGGAAGGAAAGGCCATTTAGCGTCCATGGATTGGATTACAAAGAAACTCGAGTGTGAGATCAATGTTATGGAATCGATCTATGATGTATGTTGGCTCCACACTGAGTTAATGATGGCAGCAGCACAGAAGCAATGGGTCTACATCTATGACAACCAAGGCATTGAACTCCACTGTATTAAACAAATGGATAGAGCATTGAAACTAGAATTCCTCCCATATCACTTTTTGCTCTGTTCTGGGGTAAGTAAATTCATTCTAACATTACCTTCCGTCCTTAAGAGTATCTATCACTATCACTAAGAGGTTGAGTTTGCTTTGACTTCCTTTACCGCACCATCCATGTAAATACTGAATAACCATCACACATCCCTGACCTAGCTGTATTCAAACATGATACCACTTACTTAGCTATGAATGGAGAGCTGAAATTTGATCCCGGGTGCCCGGAATAATTGCCATTAGATCTCAATTTTGGATCATTAGATTGGAGGTAGAGTAGAGCTTCAAAGGGGTTGTTAGATGCGAATTCATTGGTTAGATCCAAATGCATTAGATGAGAGACTCAAATTTTTTAGGGGTGTTTAAGTGTGTTTGGGGGTAGAAAGTATGTTTTTTGGGGGTATGTGTGTTCTTTGGTATGTTTTTTGGGGGTAGAAAGTGGGTGTTTGAGGGTGTTTAGGTGTGTATTTGGATGTGTGCATGTGTTGAGTGTGTTATTTATGTTATTTTTTAGGCTTCTTTAACTATTGTAGATTTTTAATTTTGTCGCCCAAAGTTTTTCCGCGTAAATTTGGTCGAGTGTGTTTTTACAATTTTACTCGAAAAATATTTGTTGTACAGCAATAATGTATAGAAATTAATATATTAAGTTTGGTGTTGTCTATCTAATGGTGAAATCAGATTGAAAATATACCTTATAGTTTAGTAGGAAATTTAAGTTTTGTTGAAATTTTGTCAAAAAAACTAATATATTATTTTCTCAGTTACTAATATATCAATTTCATTATACTATAGCTCAAAAGAACGGGCGTGTTCTGCTCTTTATCTGCTATTATATAAGTCTTTTATGCAAACCTCATAGTTTTTGAGTTATTTAACAAAACGTAATTTGTTTTAAATTTCATGAAAATTGACATCTCAGAATCTCATGAAAATTTATATATATAGGCTTTCAAGGATAAAGAACACGAATATAGACTCAATTTTATCATTACTATAATATTAAACACTATATATATATGTGTGTATATATATATATATATATATATATATATATATATATATATATATATATATATATATATATATATTTTTTTTTTTTTTTTTTTTTTTTTTTTTTTTTATTATTATTATTATTATTATTATTTTAAGATGGCAGGAAAATTTTTATAGTTACTAATGTCTCTCTCTCTTACTGAAAGTGACAAGGAGGGAGGGATGCTGGGGTGCGGCAAGTTTGAAATTCAATCCTGGGTGCCCAGAATAATTGCCGTTAGATCTGAATTTTGGATCGTTAGATTGGAGGTGGGATAGAGCTTCAAAAGGGTCGTTAGATCCAAATTTGTTAGATGAGAGGCTACACTGCAGGGTGATGGGAATAAATGTAAAGAGGTTATACGAAGGAGTAGCTGTGCCAATTATTGCACTATATGGTCCTGAAACATGGAGTCAAACTAGATAGATTAATATATAATTCTATATAATATGATTCTGAATACAGCTTTTATTGTGTACTAATAAGGTATTTATTTAACCTACATCTAGTATTTATATTTTTTCAGAGTGAGGCCGGGTTTCTTACGTGGCTTGATGTTACACTGGGCAAGGAGGTGATTCGGACCCCAACACACAAGGGTCGTCTGGAGGTGATGTGCCAGAACCCTTACAACGCTGTGCTGTGCTGTGGTCACCCTAATGGTACTGTCAGCATGTGGACGCCCAATGCTCCTGAGTCTGTCGCTTCCGTCCTCTGCCACCCTCACCCCGTGCGAGCCATTGATGTTGACCAAACTGGCAGGTAATCAATGCAGTTCATCCATATGTCTGTTGTGTTATTTTCTTTCCCTTCTTTACACTAGAAGAGGTTAGATTGTTTATTCTTTTTAGTTAAGTTTTAAAGTTAAATACACGCTTGGTATTTGAGAGTAAAATTACACCTCATCCTAGCAGTGGACAGACATTGGGTTTCATGGATAATTTTGGACCTAAATGGAGAAGTTTTTGAGACCGTAGCTTGTGCATTGATTATATAGGATATTCTTAAAGTATCGAGCTATTTTTGTGAGTGGATTCTTCTCATTTTCCTTTCAATCTTGGTGCAGAATGGAAACAGGCATACTAATGAAATTGTTTTGCAGGTACATGGCAACAGTGGGAGTTGACAGACAGATGAAGATATGGGACGCACGGAATCTTGGCCAGTGTCTCCAGAATTACACCATCAGTTCCGGCGCTTCAAATGTTGCTTTCTCACAGAAGGGTCTGCTGTCAGTGGCCATTGGTAACGTTGTGGAGGTATGTAATGCTGTACTCAAATTATATATCATTGTCACTGCTTGAACCCTAGACCTATAATTTTTGTTCCATGCCTAGGTTTCACTTGTATATGTTGTTGTTGTGATTGTTATACTATGCCAGAGTATGTTTTTTTTATTTCCATGCTCATTGTTGATTGCCTCACTTTTTTCTCTCTCAAAAGCCGTATTATATGTAAGAATTAAAGGAAATAAAAAGTAAAATCTAGAGTAAATGTTATAGTGATTTTTATGTGATAGATGTTATGTCATAAGATTTAAATAATTTTATAGATCCTATAAATTCAAGTAACCATAATTATTTTTTCAGGTCTACAGAAATGTTACTTTGGGTGGCACAAGTCATGCTTACATGCAACACAAGGCAAACAGCATCATTAATGACCTGCAGTTCTGTCCCTATGAAGATATCCTGGGTATTTCAACTTACAAAGGCTATTCCAGTCTTATCATTCCTGGTAAGATTACTTCCATAGTATTCCTTGTGTGTTATAAAATGCGACTGAAAGGAACGGAGCGAGTGTGTTGCTGACGAATATTGAAATCCTAAAAATATTACGATCACTTTGAAAAATTATTATTACAACTGCTTTTATTTTTATTTATTTATTTTATTTTATTTTATTTATTTATTTATTTATTTTTTTTTTTTTTTATTTACAAATTTCTCGAATATCTTTTCCAGGATCTGGTGAACCTAACTTTGATGCTCTTGAGGCCAATCCTTACATGAGTACATCAGGAAGAAAGGAAGCAGAAGTGAAGGCTCTTCTTGCCAAGGTTCCTGCTGAGCTGATCACTTTGGATCCTCTCAGTATTGGGCAGGTGAGTAATGGTGGAGGTAATGGTGGAACTAATTTTTTCACACTTTATGCATGGATCGTTTTCATAATAAAACTTTGTGTGTTAGTGATAAATTATACCTCAGTTCTCACGGTTAGAGTGAACACTTTCCTTTTCTCATTTATAGGCTTGGTGAGACGTCATGGCAAGTGTTTGATCAGATATAATGGAATAAATGTGATTAAAACAAACATATGTAATGCCAAGCCTGCTTTTCCAACATCACTTGCTTCATTGAAAATTTATATATATTTTTTCTTGACTCAGTTTTCTCCATAGCTTTGTCATCTTGTTTTTTATATATTTTCACTAAGTTGTGTGTTTATTGTCTTCATTTCAGGTTGATACGCCAACACTCAAGGAAAAACTGGATGCAAAGAAAGCCCTTTTGTATGTCCGGAAACCGAAAGTGGACTTCACGCCTCGCTACCGCATGAAAGGCAAGAGTGGCTCAGCCCAGAAGTTTAAACGCAAACAGAAAGTAAGGGAAGACACACAACGTGAATATTTGAAGACAGCTTATGCTCAGAAGAAAGAGTTGGGTCTTGACAAGAAAAAGAAACAGACAGAAGAAAAAGCACCAGAAGTTCTTGATAGATTTAAGCCGAAGAAAAAGGTTAAACAGTCATGAGAATGTGTTGGAATGTAAGTATTTAATTTGGCTTTCCTTACCCTATGGATTGGAAGTATGAGGAAGCAGCAAGGAGCAAGACCATTAGGAGGTTATTAAGATAAATGGATGTGAAGCAGGTGGACCATATCTTCAAGTTGTACTGAAGATGTTTGGATGGAAAGTGAAATAATGACATTGGATTCTCCTTCATGGTAAGTTGAATTGAGTCAGTAATGGAGTTGATAAAGTAGTCTGGGTTATGGGAAGGTGTAGAAGGTATTTTCATTCTTCCAACACGATGAAGCTGAAAGATAATAGTTTGACATAAAAATGTATATGCAGATATAAATGTTTATAAATGTATAATACTTTGGAAGCTCTGTCATGTTTTTGTTTTTATTTATTTGTTTATTCGCCATCATCACCTTTATCACCATCATCAATAACACTATTTTCTACTTTAAGCAAAGTTGAAGCATTAGATAATATAAATCATTATTTGATGGGCAATTTTTGTCTTTAGTTTTTATTAATAAAATAACGTGAAACAAGTTTGTTTCTTCCTATTTATACTTCCCTAGTTTAGTGATATCTGTAAACTACTTGTCTTCCCTTCAGTCTTGGTGGCAGGTTTAATAACCTGATGATTAGCATCCAACACTCCTTAAAGGATGAGGGAGGCCGGGTGGCTCTGTGGTACAGTGCTCGGCTCATAACCTAAAGGTTGTGAGTTCAATCCTGACTCACAGCAGCTTCTTGGTGAGAGGGGTAGCACTCTCGTTAACCCTAGCAGAACTATATGGTCTGTAGATGCTTAGTTGAGAGAAACACAGTGAGATGGAGTAGTAATGGTTTGCAACTTAGTTTATAACATATTATACCGTTTTGTTATCATGAATGAAAGTAAATGGTACTCTAAAATAAGGTTAACATAGGTCTTGTAAGAACAAATGGCACTAAATTTTTTTTTAATTGGTGGAACTAAAATGGGGAGTAGATATAACTCACTTTCCTTTTAGTAGTAGTAGTAGTAGTACTGAAGTAGAAATATCAGTAGAACATTTATATAAGGAAGATGTTTTTGTTACACCCAAGAAAACTTGTAATGAAGTGGTCCAGAAGGGCTTCAGAGATCTAGGCCTGTACAGGGAGGTATTATCTGTTGTAGGAATAGTTACAGAGTACTTTAATGCTGGTGTATGGTAAATTGAGGGCACACGCTGTAGCTGTGGGCGCTCATCTCCCATCGCATTGGCCTTTGAGCCTGTCGTGGAAATTAATCTGTTAGCCTGGGACACAGGGCCACTGTGACATCCAAGTTTCCACACTTCCTTCCCTAGGTTTTTCCAGGTACCCATTTATCAACCAACCCATTTGGGAGGATGAACAGCTGGGTGAATTGTGTGCCGACTGTCTTCATCCGGGATCATACTTGGGCCAGCACATTCATTGTCAGACGTATTAACTACTGAGGCGCTGGTGTATGGCAAAAATTCATAATTCAACAACCAAACTTTGAGTGTAATATTATATTTATAGTATGCTTGTAATATGTGAAAAGTAAGAGATCTTGTTGTTAGAGTGCAGGCTGCAAATATTGTCTTGTGTTATTGAGATATGAGAGGAAACTGTCAAGAGAGGACACAGGAAGGATTAACATGCTTGCAGGATCCCCTCGCCCTTGTATGTATCTCCCTGGGAGTACTTTGGAGCCATAAAAACAGGTATGTACTTTAATGCTGATAGACTATACAGCCAATCCTTGGGTTACATAGGCATTTATTTCCTAGGTCAATACTTCCATCTGATAGCTAGGGACCTGAACTCTCTATTAGTGACTGTGGAGGCTGCTCTGTCTATCTGGTCTAAGTTTAGTCTACTCTATACGTTTGGGAACTCTTGAGAGAATAGCCGTGATGTAAGTTTCCATTACCTCTTGTTCATGTTTCTTATCCTTGCACATTCCAGTTCTCTCACTATTATCCTCTCTCCTTCCTCCTTCTGTAGTTCACATTTCGCAACATATGTAAAAGTTGTGTCTTAAGGGCGTATTATTGAACAATAGAGTTCCACTACATTAACAGACATTTCTTCAACATGTTTCAGTACGGTTCTTGCAGACTAAAAGTGAACTAACCGGATAGATGACATATGTATTTACTCCCTCATTGGATACTTTACTTGGCAGTTTTACTAAAGAAAAGTGGCCAGCCGGGCTGGGAATCGAACTCGGGACCCTGAGCTCATCTACTCAACCACTAGCCACTAGACCACTTCATGGGTATTTTCCTCGGATTCAACACTTTACTACAACGATGGCATATGTATTTCTCTTTCAGCACTTTAATAATTATGGTGAGAGGACATGAACATTTTTTCCCAACTCAACATTTGAAGACATAGATGATGTATGTGTATTTCTTCCCAATATAACACCTTGTTTGATTAATATTGAACATTCCTTCAAACTCTTCTTCAGCTGATTTTTGTTTGTTTTACAGTTTGATGGAAAATTAAGAAATACTCAAGTAATGCTGATGGCTTTGATCAAATGATGGAAGAAGCAGAAAAACAAGTGGCAGTGGACAGAGACTGGGATGGGACAATAGAAGTAAATTATTTCTCTCTCACCTTGGATTTCAGTTAGTACACAGAAAACACAACTTGGATTTTAAGGTTGGTTCAATTTATTTTATGATAAATAACTCATTTCCATTCTCTTTCAGGCTGAATATTTTGAAGGACTGTTAATTGTAGAGGAAAGAGGTTAGATTTTTTAAGTGATGCCTTGTTTCTTTGTTGAGAGTCTCATGCTGCCAGCGTAAGCTCCTTGTTGCATATAACTTTGCAGTCCCGTCAAGGACAGTGTTATGGCAGAATGTGAGGGATCTTTGGCCACTTGGCTGTTTTACCAAAGAAAAGTGGCCAGCTAGTATTAGAGTTTGAACTCGGGGACTGAATTAGTATGCCCCTCACGCTAACCACTAAGCCATCACCTCCCTTAACTGTGGTGTGGTAAAGGATGTTAATGCGAGAATGTTAGGTAGTTTCAGTTTCGTAAATTTTGATGAACACATTTAAAGTGGGTAAAAAAAGGAAAGCATAACAATGGTCTTTATTACAAAACTAGTATGTACAAAAAAAATATACAATTAATGAAAGCCACAAATAAGAGATCTTAACAATATTTAATGCCTCATTATGCTAGTATTTTTTTATGTACAATTGACTCGACATCACAGTAATTATAATGAGGATCGTAAACTGCCTTGGTATTGTGCAAATGAAGGTAGTGTAGTACAACATCCAAGCCATCCACTGTTAGCTTTGCATTATAGAAATAAACCAATAATATCAAGTTAGCTGCATTGCAACTTGATGTTATTAGTGGTAACCTTATGAAAAGAGCTTCCATACTCACTATTATTAACATGTTCATTCAGTTAGTTGACTTTCAAAACATCATATAAGACATGATATTCATTCTTCTCAAAATAATAGTATATGAAGAATTACAATTTGCCAACTAAAAATGTATATAAAAGTATAATAACATAATGATGATTGTGATTAATTTATAAAAGAAATGCTGATCAAACAAGAAAATAACAAAATGTGACTGAAAACATCCTTCTAGAATTTAAATAGAAATTATATTCACATTTTCGACAGTTTCATGTAAATATAAAGTCAAGCCTTTATATCATCATAATGGTTACAAAATGCATGCAACAGGGTATAAACTAATTAATTCCAGATAAAATTTCAAGTACCCTTTCTTTTATATGAATTCATGTTTTATTTAGTGAGAAATGCTGTCTTCCACTTCTCTCTACTACCAATACAAAAACTGCTGGTTAAAAGTAAGCATCAGTAAAAGCTCTTTATATAATTTCCCAATTTCAGTATAAAACACTTGTAGTATAACAAAATTACACAGAAAAGTTACAAGTGATCATCTCGGCTTTACACGGCCTCGTTTAATGATATTCCACACTTACAATGTTTCTTTTAATAGCTTTTTCGATTAATGATTATCAGGTTTTACAGTTACGATCAATAGAGTGGTAATTGTAACTCAGGTGTCGACTGTTTCTATAGCAGTGCCATGAGGGCCACCACAGCCAACATAATCAAACAAAAAGTGTCTCCCAATCTTTCCCGCACACTCGCCAAACTCACAGCTTGTTATTGCGATCTAGTGAAGTGTTTCAAAAGTTTATTTGGCCCCAATACTTGTTACTCTACATCATTATGGCCCCCAAACAATCTCAAGATACCACTGATGCTACCAGGAGGTAAATAAAATCAAGGAAAACTCAAACTCTGTAAACAAACTTGATGTAAAGCGCCACGAGGCAAGTGAGGGGATAATTGCATTGCTCGTAGCTTAGGACAACCTCAATCTACTATCTCCACTATATTCAGGATTGCACACAAGGTGAAGGAGACTAGGTAGATGAAGGTTGTTACAAGACATCGTGAGCCAATAATGCAGACGAGGCGCTTGCTAGAAAGATTGCTGAAAATTTGGACTGACAACCAGACAATGTGCCGTTCTTTAACATTTATTCATGTTTAATGTTATTTTAGTTATAAGTGTAAGTTTAGGGAGGTATACGAATGCATCCTCATTTCATTAACTCACGTTGTAATGGGTTCATTTAACAATTAGTCGCTTTATAATCGGTTTTTCAGTTCTGCAAATCAAACATTAAGTGAGGCAAACTTGTACTATGTAACTGACTAACATGGCTTTCTTGTTCTTTTCTTTTAATCCTTTTTATTCTTGTCCGGGTCATCCATGAGATCCTTCATGAACTTGATCCGGCCCTCCATGCCGGCCTCACGCACCATCTCATCAAGTTTGTGGAGGTCCTTCAGGGATATCTGTCCACTGCCTCGTTCTGCTGGCACGATTTTCTGTGGGAAGAATAAGTTAAATGAGATTGACAAAATTTGATACATATTAATAAGGTTCATTTATTCATTCATAAGGACGATGCATGCAATACCCCTGCATGGTAGTATTCCCCCTTCAAATTTGACTATTTTACCATACGTCTATATCTATCTTTAGTCTCTGATGTCTCTTTTTTTTTCAGGAACATCACCCAAGGGATGGCCACTGCAGAAGACCCCTCTGCTTCCATTGCCATTGTGGAGAGGCTTTCGGGACCAGAGATTGAGATCTGATACTGCCCAACGAGCCATCCACGTCTGATACGAGGCAACCATCTGCTGTTGGGATAGCACTCCCTTGAGATGTAGACATGGAGCAGAAGTTTGAGATCATTAGATAAGAATGGGTGTGCTTTGTGTGATAAAGCAATAGTGGGGAGTCAGACTGACTCTGGCTTATCAGTGTGAATCAACCGTCTCCCTCCCTTTGGGTGCAAGTGACTTTGACCCTACGGACCCCTGCCATATGGTGGTGAGTGGTGTGGTTTGAGCATCATGGCGCCCACCACGCACTCTAACACTCCTTCAGGAGTGACTGTACCACAGGTGGTCATGGTGGTGGATGATGTGCTTGGCTGCCTCTCACACAGGAGGAGGAAGTTGGCCAAGGATGACCTTGTGAAGGTGGTCTGCAACTACTATCACCACAATGTTATCAGAAAGGCATTGCAAACCACCTTCAGGATGCTGCCGGAGCAACCAGGAGGAGACAATCCATGCCGAAGGCCTGGATCTACTGTAAGAGACATACCAGCTGATGCTGTCCTGCCCATAGTGTGTCGGGACCCTAGTAACATCCCCCTGTATCTATGGACGGGATGGCTGCATACTCCATGTGTACCAAGATAAGCCGTGACTTTACAGAAGCGTAGCACCGAGTAAGCTGTGATTTTACGAGCGAGATTCACCGGGTGGTGACAATCTTGGCGGAGCATCAGTTCCGGTTGGACCAGTTGAGTGCTAGGCAAGCCTATTGTAAGATGGAGAGGCAAGACCACTTCCGTCACTCCCCTCGGATGGAGCAGGGTGCTGCTTCTCTGAGCGGAGACGCCCTACTTATCTCCAGGGGAGACTACCACTCCCACCCTTATACAGGTGGGGGGGGATCTGCCTGTTGTCACCCCTCCTTCTGATGCTGCCACCCTGTGGAGTGTGGATGATGGGGCCACTCTTGTACCTCTAGTAGTGGGCTATGTCCCCGGGTGCCGATGGTGGGCCAAGTCATGCAGCAGCCCTTGTTGGCTGAGGTTGCTGAGCAGCCTGGCCTGGCGGAACCACCACACCCGCTCACTGCCATGCCTGACGCTGGAGTTGCTGACAGGGACAGTGGCTTTGTGCAGCCCAAGAAGAGATATCACAAGCATGCCTCACAGGTGAATGCTGCCACACCCAGTCCCCTTTCACACGCCTGGGGGCCTCTGCCTGTCAGATGCTGGTCACTATATCCATGAGATGCTACATGACTCCCAAGTGTAGGTGATGGAGCTGTGGAGGAGGAGCTTCACAGCCTTCGTCATCACAGCACATACGAGGCACCTCCATCCTCTTCTCACTCTCTGCTCAAGTTTTAAATCCACAGTAACTTACTTGTAGCATGTAATGAATAGCAAATATGATTCATAATACCTATTGAAACCGAAAAATATTACAATATCAAAACATTTCTCTTACCTGTTTAGGATCAGGTTTCCATCCAATCATATAGATTATTTGGAAAGTTGCTGGAACTCCTTCTCCCTTACTATACATCTCTGAAGAAAAATATGTAACCATTAAAACAGTGAATAATTGTACAAATTGAGAAAATAGGGCTTTCTAAATTGTTTTCTTATAATTTACTATGAACAGTAGTATCATAAGGTGTGTGTGTGTGTGTGCGCGCGTGTGTGTGTGTGTGTGTATGTCTCTGTGTGTGTGTCTATGTCTGTGTGTGTGTGTGTGTGTGTCTCTGTGTCTGTGTGTGCGTGTGTGTCTCTGTGTGTGTGTGTGTCTCTCTGTGTGTGTGTGTGTGTGTCTCTGTGTGTGTGTGTCTGTGTGTGTGTGTGTGTGTGTGTGTGTCTCTGTGTGTGTGTGTGTGTGTGTCTCTCTGTGTGTGTATGTGTGTGTGTGTCTCTGTGTGCGTGTGTGTGTGTCTGTTGTTGTTGTTGTTTTTGTGTGTGTGTGTGTGTGCGTGGGCGGGTGTGTGGGTGTGCGTGTGCGTGTGTGTGTGTTTGTCTATATATATATATATATATATATATATATATATATATATATATATATATATATATATATATATATATATATATATATATATATATATATTATATCCTTATCCAGCATTTTGCACCTTTCCCACCAGAGCCTTGCCAGAGCCACACCACCACTTTCTGCCAGACACTTGGGATCCCGCCTCCACCTTCTCCCGCCAAACAAGGCACTGCTAGTCACCAGTCACTTAATGTACTATAACCAAAAACAATAAAACATCACAATTGAATAAATAAGAGTGTTATCTTTATTGAGCAGCATTTTACCAAACATAAAAGCAACCATATGACATGCCCACACTATTAATTCCTCATATACTGGTGATTACTACACCAAGACTCTTGTATATGCCTGTGTATCCTCTCTAGTTTCTAGTTCCCATACACACACGAATGGACTGATACATAAAAGTGCAGTGCCAGTGATGGTGAAAATATCAAATCAATAAATACATGCTTAGTATTTGATTTAGTTTTACTTTGCTAATCTTATTATTATTAGTATCTTTTACTATTTGTTGTTGTTATTGATTTTCCAACCCCATCATTTTGTATACTCCCTACTGTATATTTTCAGCTCTGGGGCTGCACATCAATAAACTGTTTATTATTATTACTATTAGTTTTCTTATACTATTTTCTTTTTTTCTACATTGTGTGTTCAAAATTCTAAACTTCATTGAGGATGGATAACATGTCACCAAAAATCTTAACAAATTTTGAGGTAAAAAAAACACACACACACAGACACACACATTAGAATGACACACTTACCTTGGTATATGGCACTGGCAGCCAATAATGTGTCCCGATGAAGGTGTGGTTTGCGCGTCACTCCTGCATTGTTTTCAGCCATCCCTTGCAGGTCCCACATCAACTCAAACAACGAAGGGAACCCAACCGATACCTCATCAACATCCTGTAAAAATTGGGGCTATATCAACATTCAACACCTATAGTGAGGTTGTATTTTGTATATTTTGAATTTTATATATTTTGCACTTGCTTCCTAAAGGCTACAGGAGCTGCCTTGTGTAAGTCAACTGGCATTTTGCAGCCTCCTTATTTTCTTTTGTTCTTATGTGTATCTTACAAAGAATAACTTACAATAGTCAACATGGTGAACCCACAGTGGGTTAGGAGACCACCAATGTCACGGATCTCAGTGAAAGGGGACACATGTGCGGCAAACCCCTGCAAGGAAAGAGTGTAATGTAATGATTTCACTGAGGTTTTCTGGAGAGAGAGAGAGAGAGAGAGAGAGAGAGAGAGTATAACTGCATACATAGTCACTGCAAACATGCATTAGCTGAGGTTGGGTTAATAAAATATCTCCCATGAGCAGGTTAAGGTGAGGTTGAGTTAGGTTAAGGTAAAATTGATTAAAATTATTACAAAATGATGATGAAAACTGTAACCCTATAGAAATATAACTTTTTTTTATTTGTAACAGCAAGTCTTTTAGCCTGTTGCCTCACCCCTTCTCTCTCCAGTTCAGCAAGCACCAGGGAAGACCTCAGCTCAAAAAGTGTGTCACCCCCAAACATAGATGCCAGGAACACACCGTCCTCCCTCAGGACTCGGTGCACCTCACGCAAACACCCCGGCAGGTTGTTCACCCAATGAAGGCTGAAACAAAAACAAAACTAGCATGATATAGGGGTATTTAGAAAGCAGATCTCTGTATTCCTATGCTTTTGGGTGAAATAAAATTATCATTATTATTATTCCTAACATAAGAAGGCAATTAAAAGAACAAAAGCAGAAAAGGTCTTAATAACATGAGATACTAATACAAAGAAATATCGCATCTCTTTCCTGTAATATGTCAACTCAAATACATGAAACAAAAAAACATTAACTTACTTGAGATTTGAAATAACGAGGTCAAGGGAATTGGATTCGAGTGGAAATGGCTTCTCTTCATCAATAACTATCTTGGTTGACTTGATATTCTCTGGCGTCTGTGCAGCCTCCAACATGGATGGAGAGAAGTCACTCATGTACAGATGTTTCAACTCAGCCTGAAACAAAACACACAATTAATCCTTACAAGCTTTCAATGGATTCAGACATAAAAAAAATACTACCACGTTTGCAGATGACACTGTTCTGCTGGCAATTCAGTGTCCTTTATATGAGGATAAAGATGAGTTACTAGAGGATGAAGAAAGGTAATGGTCTTAATACGACAAGCACAGTAATTGATTTGACACAACTATGAAGAGTAAAGACCAAGTGGCAGAAGCAATGTAGAAAAAATAATCAAATTAAGTTCAATAATATATAATTTTCTCCACGAGACGCACACTTACATCTGTAATGTTCTTAGCAACATATCCTCGGCCACAACCCAGATCCAGACCAACTGTTAATTCTCGTTTGATGTCAAGAATTCTGTCAGATAATCGGTAACCAACCTGTAAGATTATATCATAAGTGAGTTACTTCAGATGACAAAAAAGGAACCACTTGACATTAATATTCCAGGCTTTTATGAGAGATATGTATAACATTTTCCTCCAACACGCTTGAGAGAGAGAGAGAGAGAGGTACTGTACCTCTTCCTTGAGATAGTCATAGACGGGAGCATCAGGATTCTTTGCAGCTCTCTCCCTCTGAAGTAGTTTGGTGTGACGGTCAAACACATTAACTATGTTTCCTTTCTGCTGGTTCTGTCTTCTTGCCACATGGATCCTGTGGGACAGTGGAAATGAGTTACCGTATTTTACGGCTTACAAGACGCTGCATCTTGGAAGACGCACCCTAATATTGGAGAGAAATTTTGAGAAAAAAAAAAAAAAGTCATTCTCACACAAAAACAACTTCACGATATCCATGAATTTATGTAACCTTTTCTTAAACTATCTATTGTCTCAGCACTCACCACAAATGTACAACTAGGTAATTACAACTACCGTTGGTAAATACACACACACTGAAACAGTTGTTGTTGTGGTTGGGGATTTGTTGGGGCCGCGTAGGCTGTGGTACCACAAGCCCCAACATAAGAGTTTGTTTACATTCATCACTCGTCCGATCTTATATCATATAAAAGGCAGAATTAAATAGTTACTTAAGTTAACCTCATAATGTAATGACATCATACAAATCCACGTCCCTATCGGACGAGCCAATATAACAACATTCGTCTTGGAAAACGCACAAGTATTTTACATTGTAATTTTTAGGAAAAAAAAGTGCTCTTGTAAGCCGTAAAATACAGTACATGGGAATAATTATGAATTTTTACACAAGTTAGCCAGCTTGTAGTAATTCACGCAATCTATATATTCTACATTCTAAAACTAAAAAAAGACATCGATGGCATAGAGTTAAACAAACTTTGTAAAAATGACAATAAAGTTAAGGTGGTTTTATTGAACATGCTATATATCTATAGTCTCTGATAGCTTGTTCCCTCTGTGAACATTCCCCAAGAAATGAGCTGAGCATAAGATACATACCACTTAGCATGCGGTGGAGTCACCATTCCCCATCCTGGGCTGGTACAACAACACTGCCTCACCCAACCTTGTCCTGCTGTTCTCATGATGTGGAAAACCATTTCTGTGCCTCCACTTCTGAAACTGTATCAACACTTACATAAAATGCAGCTCAGCTAGTTATAAACACAAGATAATTATACAAAGAATATTCTCTCACAGCTCACACTCTCATATCTTATATATTCTACCAAGAACCTTTAGGTTTTACCATTTGCCTTACATAATTATATATTTTACTACTGGTAAAAATCATTTGCTTCATTATTAAACTGTGTGTCTTCGGGAAAGATGAAAACAAAGGAAATGTAATATTGAGACTTTCCAAGTAGCACAAAATATTCTACTGTAAATCTTATACGGAGAATCATGCAATACCTGAAGTGTTGAAAATAATAAGTTGAATGCCAAACTGTCATTAACTATCATACAATAAAAAATAGAATCAGTACTCACTTGCCTTATACACTGGCTGCTGCACACAAACACGTAATAGGATGACTCTTGGATCACTTCACTCTTGATCTTCAACAAATGCTTCAAATGTTCATCCCCTATCATAAATACATTGTACAAATCCACTTCCTTTAACATTCATAGTAATATCCTATTCAGTTAGTGTGATTATGTTGGTTATTGTTTGAAGCTGATACATCTTATAACAATTCTGCATTATTTTATATACTGTATGTTGTAATACATATATCATGAAACTTAACCTAAGTTACAAAAATATTCTCCAGAGCTATTCATTTGAAAAGGAGAAATGTGTGTGTGTGTGTGTGTGTGTGTGTGTGTGTGTGTGTGTGTGTGTGTGTGTGTGTGTGTGTGTGAGTGTGTGTGTGTGTGTGAGTGAGTGTGTGTGTGTGTGTGTGTGTGTGTGTGTGTGTGTGTGTGTGTGTGTGTGTGTGTGTGTGTGTGTGTGTGTGTGTGTGTGTGTGTGTGTGTACTAGCTCTATATTGATAGTAGATAGAAATTCAGGGTCACTGTCTCACTCATTGCTTAAGTGTAATATATATCCCAAGAGGGTAATAGTTCTTAATTTTCTTCAGATTAAAAGAATAATTTTGCTTATTGAATTCAAGGAATCTGCTACATATATAACAGAACAAATCAATACCTTACTAATAACACCATAATAACAATGGACTTGTACAGACATTATTCTGACTCCATTGACTAAATAAAATATATACTATCAATGACAGTTGCATCAAGTTTCATATTAATGCAATACTCAGAAAAACAATAACTTAACACTATAAAAAAAACAGACATGGGAAAAATCATTCACTGCAACATACATACACTATCACATGACCAACTTCAAAGAATGTTGAACTTCACTAGAACTAAGTGGTAGGCACACATTGCATTGTTTTCCCAAAGGAAATCTCGTATATGGATACTCTACATAAGGGAAAAAAATCCCTAAGTTGAGATAACTTCATATTCATCAATAGTTTCAAAGGAATTTTCTTCCAAACAGATGAACACAATCATAAAATCAATAAACTACAATTTAAACCCTGTTTCAGTATCAAATGTTGGTCTCAAGTATTTCTGAATGCAAGGTTTTTCACACTATGCTTTCCATTTGTCCACAGCTTCCTTCCTTGCACCCGGTACCAACTGGTTCTTCATTCCACCTATCACAGTACCAGCAGCTTCAGTGGCTAGAATAATGGGCTGCACCACTGTAGGGGGAATTTGTCTTAGCACCCCACCTATAGCCCCTGATACACCTTTGTGCTGATGCTCCTGGGAGGCTGCCTGCACAATAGCTGAGGCTGTATCACCAATACCATCCTTCACCACTCCATAGGCTGTGGTGACCCCTTCAAGGATGTCCTGAGGCTGCCCTCCTCGCTGCCGGTACCTGTAACGGACACTTGGACCAGAAGACACCATGTCATACATAGTCTCTGCAGCAGATTGGATACAGCCGATGAAGCGACCTGTTAAGTCAAGTGCTGCATGTGCAGAGGACGAGGTGAAGGCTGAAGTTCCCCGTTGGATGCCACGCACCACGCGTCCATCCTTCTGGTACTGTTCAATGGGTAGCAGGAAGAGATCCCTCATCCCAGCCAACAGCTTGCTGACAGAGTGTATTGGGCCAACACCACCCAACACCAGAGGCAGCTGGTTACGACGGATGTCACCAATCCACTCATTGGTCACATAGGTGAGCAGCTTGTCCACTCCAAGAAAACCTGACTTGTGCACTATGCTTTTCAGCTTTATTTCAGCATGGTTGAGCTGTCCAAGTCCTATGATGAGGCCTGCCAGTGGACCATATTGTGAATTTATGTCAATATGCTTGCCATGGTAATCAATCTTAATGGGCACATCCGGGGAGAACACAAAGGACTTGAAGTAGGAAGGACCACTCTTCATAGCTTCCATAATTTTTTCCTCCTCATCCGAAACAGGTGATTTTTCTTCCAGGTTGACGAGTATCTGGTGTTCTTTGCCGCTGAGTCTGGCCGCTTGATTTAGATTCACAGTCATGATGGGCGCCTGAACCTTGACGGCAGACTGAGGCCGCTCCTCCTCTCCCATCTCTCCATCTCTGTCTGATATATGGAGATCATCAAAGAACTGGAAGAGAAAGAGAAGTGCATCTTGGTCAACATGGAGTCTAATGGGCTGTAAGGATATCTTGATGCTGGTCTCCTGTGGGCGGTGCTTTCCATCTGGTCTTGTGGTGAGTGCCTTCACTTGCACCATATTAGCATGTGCCTGGCGAGGACACTTCTCAGAGGAAAACTGATATAGGAACTTATTGATCTTAGAGGAAGCGAGTTTGTCTCTAATTTCCACATCTTGTATGAGAACTACATGTCTTGACACTTGTCTTACTGTCTCTGGATAAACCTCATGTTGGAAACGGACTTTGTTGAGGTGAAGCTCCATAAGAGTATCATGTCTTCTCCCTGGACCCCCTCTGGCCTGCCACACTTGTTGGGACATCAGTTGTGGGCTTTGAGGAGGAGACTTCTTGAAAGCTGATGGGGAGGTATGGCGTGAAGAGTAAAGTGCTTCTCCTCCCCTGACTATCACAGTGGGTTCATTGAGTATATTAGGAGACTGCCTTCCGACATCTACATCTGAGTTACCATTGGAGTCATTGATGGTAACATGACGTGTGTGAGTTGATGTTGCAGAAGACTTGAAATCTGAGCCACCATATATGTGCCACACCAGTGTAAGTTCCTGGAGTGTGTACTTACTTTCCGGCACAGGGAAGTTCTTAGGTGCCTTGAGTTGATCCACTTTGCCGAGAGGAATTGTGAAGTGATTGTCAATAATGGTGATGGGTTCCCTGGTGAGGACGCGCACCTGTGGCTCCCCTGAAGGAGACTTAATGCCCGTACCTGGCGCATCATCCAGGATACAGAACTCTTCATCCGTACCTGAACTGCACTCCTCAAAGGGATTATCTAGTGATTCTTTTAAAGCTTCCTTGAGAGCACATTCAGTGGCTGTAAGTTCTCCATCATTGACTATTTCCTCTTGTTTTGTAATATCTTTAGAGGCTGTTACTACCTTCTTCACATCATCATCTGGGAAGAAAAATACCTCGACACCCTTTCTTAAGTTTGCTACGGGATCATTTTCATCATCTTCGCCGGATGAGGTGGATGGCGTAGACTCAACCATGGCATCATCCATCATCCCTCTCACCATCTCTAATTGTTGGTTATCATTATCTTTGACGCAAGGGTTGAAAATGGTCTCCTGGGTGTCAACAGGTTTTGTCGTACATTCATCCGAGGGGAAAGCAGTTGTGAGGTTGGTGCTGCTGCTGCTGTTGCTATCTCTTGTGTCTGTCTCTTCACTATTAATTTGTACTGATGCTTCTTTGGTTAAGTCTCCATCACCTGCTACGTATATCATGAGTTCCAGCAAAGCCTTGAAAGAGTCAGCACACGTCCGGATATGAATGACATTATTCGAGGCGATCAGATTTATCCTTGGCAGTTTATTCTTTACGATATCTATCAACCTCAAAGACATCTCAAACACTCCCAAGTCCGCCACACACACGTAATTCTTCTTAATGTCCACAGTCTTCACGGAGAGTTTATCGGACAAAAACAAAGCAGCATCCTCTAGAATCAAATGCACAACACTAACATCACTACCCAGGGTCATATTGCTGGAAATTGAACAAGCGTCAACTGTCAACATTGTACGCAGCGGCAGGTGGAGAGGACGGTAATCAAGAGCACAACCCCAGAGGTGGAAATTCATCTCTGTCACAACTTCCGGTAGTAAGTAGCCGGCGATAGGGTAGTCCTGGACTTCAAATACATCCATAAGCTGAGTCAACCAACTGTCAGGTGAGGGACACATGTAATGACGAAGTGTAGATCCTCTTAAACAGCCGGAAAAATTAATGGTTTTCATGTTACGCGCTGGATCATAGTTCATTTTCAGTGCTATGGAAACTTGGTCCCGAGATCTCCATCGCGTCCTGCCTCCTCCGCCTAGCTTTATGATAACTCCCGGATCATTTGGGTACAAAACAGCTTCTAACTGTGATGTAGAAAGGGGACTGGTAGCATCAAGAGTTATCGGAAGATCTGGTGTTATGCTGGTTGCCTTATGGTATATGTGACCTTTTTCAGCCCAGATACATGTATACCCTAAGGTGGGACAGCCATGATAACCTGTAGTGGTGAATATTGTACCTCTTTCCATCACTAACATCACCTCCCCATGCTGGCCAGGGAGGACATTATTTTTACCGTCTCTGTATGGGGTGTGTATGCTAGCCACCCCTCGGCCTAGTGTAAGCTTGAAGGCTACCATGGTCTGCTTCCTGTTATCTGGTTCCTGTGGCTGCTGTTGATGCTGCTGTTGTTGATGGTGATGAGGATATTGCTTCCCTCTCTGTCTTGCTTTATGTTCATATATGGAGAAGTACTGTGAGTGACCTTCCTCCTCACTGTCACTTTCAACGTTAGCACTGGAGCACATGGTGAACTGTGTGGTGCTTTGGTAGATGCTTTCGTTCATAAATACTGATGCCAGGTCTAGTCTGCCTTGAGCTCCACCGATATTGTTGCGGATAACGTGGCTGGCTGGCTTAGGGGCTGAAGGTTCCCAGAGGAGGAGGTCAGACACTAACCTATTGTAAATCACTTCATAGATGTGTTTGGATGGTAATATTAATTGGACACTTGGGAGATGAACTTCTATATTGTACTGGACGTTCTTCAATGTGTTCTCTATAAACTGTAAAACTTCTTTCCTACTGGCTGGGATGGTAAGTTCTCCAGCATCACCTTCCCCTGCCTGCTGAGTTGCTACTTTTCTCCTGCTGAATGGATTTGGTTCTGTTTCATTAACCTCTTCTAAGAATCCCATCATTGATTTTGTCATGATGTTATCACGTCTTGGTGTCTCCTCTTCCAGGGAACTCCAAGGCTGTACTGGGTGAACCATTATCACTATACGTGGCAGATCAAATCCTTTCTCTGCCCCTTCACTGGCGTTTGCTTGAATAAGAGACATACGAGCATCCTCTTCCCTCTCTTGAAAATACACGTTGATGTCACCACTTCGCACCTCATAGCTTGAGTAGGACAGGTAAGGGTCTGTGGATGTGACAAACTCAAAGTCTTGTAACACTAGGGATAATATGTCTTTTCTTATGTTCCTCTTCCACCACGGTACTCTCTCCATGTTTGAAGTTGGTCTGAGGTCGGGGATGGGGAACCTGAGCTTGACAGTCAGTGATGTGGAGGAGACTTTTACAGAGACTCGGGTGTCTTGGTGGACAGTTGCATCATCCAGAGTCTGCTTGAAACATGCTTGATTACTTATGAAACTGGGAGGAAGCTCTGGAGAAAACACCTCCTCCGCTGCCTTGGTGCACACCTCCTGACGGTTCAACAGTGCACTAATTCGGTCCACAATTGACATGTCAACCTCTGATGCACATTCTGCTAGATTCACTTTAATATCTAATTTAGGTATGCTCATTCTGCGTGTTTTTCCTGTTGGAGTCATGTTTTGTGACTGGGATATGCTGACTTTAAGCTTAGGTTCCATCATGCTACCATATCCTGCATCACTCATGTCTTCTTTAGCACTGTGTTTGAAGGAAAGTAATTCAGAATATTCAATCTTTACAGGTAATACTGAGGAATCTACAAGACACTCCAGTAGCTCAGCACAACCCATTGTCATATTCACATTCATTTCCCACTTCTTGGAAAGACTCTTCTCTGATCCTTCCATTGTAAGTGGAGCTGCCATGAACCTTAAGTGACTAATTTGACAAGCTTCAGTAAACTTTTTCTTAGCTTCTTGAAAAGCACTATAACTATAACCAGATAAAGCATGGAAACCAAGGGTGGAGAAAAAGTCTTCTGATTTAGCTTGCATTTCCGCCACTGATGCTTTCAACACCATATTTGCATTCTCCACAGAGGGTGTGAGTATGTCCTCATGAAGCACCACCGCTGCTACACTACTAACTTGCACACGGAACCGGGTAACCACAGCTGAAGGATCATCCACTAACCTACTAGTACTGTTTTTCCTTCCACCAATTCCTCCATGGTCTCCTATCATAACACCCGCCCCTGTGTAACGGAACGGTGGTGGTGTTAAGCCAGCCCCAGGGGACTTGACAGTACTTCCCGACATGTTAGAGTTGAACGAGCTATCCATGTCAGAGAAACCAGATAACTGACTACTGGACATGTTTCTGGTAAGGCTGCCTCCACTACCACTACCCATCGGCACAAACTCATCATCGCTGTCTAAAGGAGCAGAAGACCAGCCCTGGTGTTGGTTAAGAGCATGACTAGATAGTGTGGGCGCTTTAAGCTCTTTACGAAGTTCATCTTCTACCTTACGAAAATCATTTGGATCCATTGGTTTTTGTTTTCCTCTAATGGCGTCTGAGAACGTTGGGTCAAATTCAAGTTTCTCTGGTGATGCGATACCGTCTGAAAGTTCAAGGAGGAGATGAATCTGTCGTGGTGAGAGGAACATGATGATAGACCCGCAGTTCATCCTCAAATCTACCTTGGGACCCACAACATCTGACTGTTTTAATTTCAAGCTTATTTCTTGAGATCCTGTGAGCTTTGCAAATAATACTGGCTCCATTGGAATAGTGGTATTGGTCATTAATTTCCGGACAGTCTTTTCATGGTTATACTCAAACTTATCTTCAGCTGGTGATGTGTCTGCTGTCTTGAACGAGTCTCCTGAACCTGAACCAGACACCTTCGAACCTGATTCTGGGGATGAATTAGAGTCTGTTGATGGTACTACAACAGATCTACCCATTCCTTTACTCTTAGCTGGAAATTCATCTGTATACATTCTCAGACCCTCTATTAGAAACTTTTTAGAAGCAAAGGCTGAATGTTCATGGCCACTTTGACTGTTTTCTGAATTTGAGGCTGTTTTAACCAGGCCAGCTTCATCAAAGTAATCAATTTTTTTTATTCTAATTTCTAGGGCTACCCCAGACAAGCTACCTTTAGGGGTGTGTTCCAGTCTTACGATAGAATCCAAGAAACGCACTTTAATCCTGTTAAGTACTGTGTCTATAGCATGAGCAAAATGTTCAACTCCATCTAATATCTGATTCACATCTTTGTCTGTCGAGTCTTCCATTTCAAACTCTTCCTCGTGTTGATTAAGGCACTCCTGGGCTATCTGTATAGAGCTGGTCATACTCATAGACTCAATCATTGAATCTACCATTGATATATCATCTGCCCTTTGTTTGGGCTCAATAGTTAACATGAGTCCTGATACTTCCACAAAACAACTGTCTTGCATCAGGGAGTGCCAGGGAACTGAGACGCATATTTCATTAATGTAACCATCCACAAACCTTAGAGGGAGATTCAGTTGATCAGCGACTTGGTTTAATGCAGTTACGTCCAATGCCAGCTCCCTGATAGTCCCAGTTCCATTGTATAAATCTATCGTCAGCTGATCCAACGACAGCTTCTCTTCCAAAAACTGTCCAACATATCGCTGTAGTAAGTATCTGATGGCTCTCTTCTTTATAGCGTCCGACCATGGAAAATACCAAGGCATTTTGGACAGCGTGTCTAAGCCTAAACGCAACATCTTGGCTTAACTAGGATTTCCTTTTCATGCTGATGGCTGTGTGTGTCTGAGTTCTTCTTCTTCTTGGTGCTGTGAGCGTGAGGTTGTTGTGAAGTGCGTCGCAAGTTAAGACAGCGTTACTTCAGGGTCGCGCACTAGTGAGGATAGTGACAAGGGAGGACTAAAAGGGTAGGAGGACAAGATTAATTGTACTTGAAACCAGAGAGCGTCTTGTACTGCTTCTCTTCCTTGTTTGCTAACTATTACGCAGTCTTTTTTTCACGTTTCTAAAGTATTATAGTCACTATTATTTTTTTTTTTTTTTTTCATGGCTATTTATGAATTAAAGAAACGAAATTGTCACACTAATCAACATTGTTCCTTTCACTCTTTGTTTTCTGGGCCGAGGTCAATGGTCTGATAGCTCGCTATAATGAATTACATCTTATTCATAATGCGTGTGTATTCATAATGCATGACTATGTTAGATTATACATGTATTCATCTGTCTGAAGGTCAGTGGGAAGGATTGGCATGATCCTTCTTTCTTTCCCTTTGTTGTATATTAGTAATAATAAATAATAAACTAGTTACCCCTAATTATATACCTGCTGTTCATATATATTAAAAGTAATTACCTCATGAGTTGCTTCAATTACGTGCCACTATCATTTTATTTTTTGACACAAGCTATAGACTATACACCTTCAATTACGTTTTGTTTACTATTACTATAACTATTTGGGTCATTTTTTTAACGTAAGACTATTCATCCTAAATTACGTTTTGCTTACTATTTGGGTCATTTTGTTTTCTACTTGACATTAAACATTGTGCTGATTAAAGTTTAGTAATGGATGAGTGGAGAGAGAGGAGATAATAGGTGTGAATTCCTATGTACACCAAGTCACAAAGATATCTCCTTTCCTATGTACGTAATGACAGTCACAAATATATGTGTTTTCCTGTCAATAATAAAGCTTGCAGACGTTATTACTGAAGTGACATAACACAGCATAATAAAATATAACATTTCATTTTCTATAACGTGTTAAAAAACATAACATCGTACATATAATAAATAAATAGGTTAGTAATTACAAGGATCATTCCACACCGATAATTACAGAAACCTACACCATGCTAAAAGTAGTACATGTAATCTTATCTTGCATTGTGTAGGTGAAGGCTTTTAATAAGGGGCATGTAGAAAAGCATTTTACGGTCAGTAGTCAGGATAGAAGAAGAATTAACGGATCTATACTGGAACAATGTACATTAATACAAGAGAAAGGCCTAGATTGGTTTACAAATAGAGTGGTGGAAGATTGGAACAGACTCAGTGATGAGGTATATTTAGTACACAGACGATAGGGAGTTTTAAAAGAAGTCTAAACTAGACTAGACTTTATGGCTTTATGGATGGGGATGAGAGGTAGATGTAGGTGATAAGGGAGTAATGGAGTAACAGGAACTACCTGTGTGTAAATACTTTGAATGTGGCGCCACCAATGTCTGACCCGTACCTAGAAGCCTTACACACACACACACACACACACACACACGACAGACATACACAGTAACACATCAGCTGGTCGAGGGGGTAGGGGGGGGGGGGACACAGCTGTGGTCTTCCTCCTCACCTCACAACAACAAACTCACAATGCAAACTAATATATCTGCTACTCTATTTAATCACAATGTTTGCTTATGATAAACTATAGTTAACGTAAGATATAACTCTGTAAATAGATCCGCCATTATATTAGGGAAACTCACTGTTATTACTATTCCTTCCTTCCTCTTCCTTACTTTGGTTCCAACTAAGGTTATATCACCCCTATAAAAATTGTTTTATAACTTAGTTGATAAAATTGTTACATCTAAGGTATTAATATTAACTAAGTTTGAATTACTGTCTACGTAAACAATTAACTTCCATAATAAACTCTATTGCTTTGTTCATGGTGTTGTGTAGCGCTAATATTGAATGGACGTCTTGTAACAAAAAGCGCTGCTCTGTTTACTAATTCTGATTTCACTATTGACTTTTTAAGAGCAATTCATAGAACGATTATTGCTGGTAAAGATGTAGTCACAACTAATTCCGAAACAAAAGACAATGTATGGAATGCAAGGCAAGATATGTGGAAGATTACATAAGAAAAGACACCCGAATACTTATTGGTCTATAAACTTGCAGTATATCAGCTGGACTACATACTATTACAATTACATTACGTATGTAACATTATAGATCAAAACAAGGCTCCTTCCCCACCCACTTCTCCCTCCTGCAACGTGCCATAAGGAATAATAATAATATATACTTTATTTAGTCTTTTTGTGTAGTTACTGTAGTAATACAGAAAAGAAACCTGCTTTGGATTGGGCTCTTATTTCCTTCTTTCTTTCACCGTTTAGTTGACCTTGATCAACTTAACTTACACAATAACCAATACAAACTTTCCATGTTACACGAAACCTTACAAAAGAAGATGCTTATGAAAGAAAGAAAATTAATGAGTTATGATAATGGTAGAAATAGGAAAACTGGGATCATGAGGGGAATAGGGATCAGAAGTAGGAGGTATAGAAGAAAGGACAATTGATAAATAAAGATAACTAGATAAATATATATGAAAACATTACCTAGTTACAGAAAAACCGTACGTATATATATATATATATATATATATATATATATATATATATATATATATATATATATATATATATATATATATATATAAAGTAGAAAGGAAAATCTGTGCTGTGGGTAGAGGGTGAATTCAAGAAGTAGAATGTAAGCAGGGAGATGGTTGTGGTGGTTGTAGATGAAGGGGAAGAGAGAGTCGTCCTCTTTCCCTTCCCCTTCTTCAGCTACATCTATCACAAAATAGGAAATAGTAGAAGGGAGAGGGAAGATGGGGGAGGTGTAGGAGTAGGGGTAGGACGTTATAGAATAAAACAGAAGATCCTATGATATGGGCAAAACGGATATTTTCTAATTACTAAGAAACTTGTACTTACATCCACATATCTTGCCGCTCCTCAACACAAATGTATCTTCTGCAAATAAAATAAAGGGATAGAAATAAACGGAACAGAAAAATTATTTTAATAAGAAATTAACATAATTTCTTTATTTTAATCAACATAAGTCTCATACAATACTATTATTCTTATTTATTTCTTGCCACAGACAAATCAATTTCTTATCAATAACAAATAAACATTAACTTAACAAGACACATAATCACATATTATTCAATTGAGTTATCACCAACTGACACTAACACAAATCTAGGTTTTCTTCATCTTCCGAATTTTCCTCTTCCTCTTCAGTCTTTTTCCCCACCTTATCTTTCTCTTTGCGTGTATGACTCTCATAAGAACTCCTTGCATGCTGTAGGGCAGACTCCACCCGGGAGGCGGTTTCCCTGAAGGCATCCGGGAAGTCAGGTAAGTCTGGGAGGTCAATCGATGTGATGTGGGAAGAGAGACGCTTGTACATGCTTGGCTCTCGCTGCTTTCTGCATCAACACAAGAAGGAAAGATATATACATTAACACTCTTATTTCCTTTAGTAAATAATTTCTACAAAAAAGGAGAACAAATTTTTTAATCCTCTAATTAATTTCTTTTACAAAATACATTTATGTCCTTCAATACTCAATAAGAGAATCCATCCAGCACCTAATGTGTTTTTTTTCTAAAGGCTTTTTGGTATTAAAATGCATTACCCTACATAATATATTTTGATACAGTATAACCTACTTTATAATACAACTGAGGTACTAAAACCGATCAATTCATAATTCAATTCTATCATTTTATTACCCATTTACGTAACATTGAACTACAGTGATCTAAAGTGCATCATAGAAATGTTTATGTGCAACAATGGGGACAGTTTTAAGGAAGGACATAGCTAAGGATATACAAATATGAACAAGAGAAATAAGGCTCAACGTTCCTGAACCTCATGTATGCTAATAATGGGATATACATTTACAGCAGCTGCTCATATACTACATACTTTTTGGTATTGGGAGGAGAGAGAGAGAGAGAGAGAGAGAGAGAGAGAGAGAGAGAGAGAGAGAGAGAGAGAGAGAGAGAGAGAGAGAGAGAGAGAGAGAGAGAGAGAGAGAGAGAATATATTCTGCTATATAGCAGAGAATTTCAATTTTTTTCCTGTCTACATGGGCAGATGTTAAATCCTTCATAACCTCAAACCAAAGTAGAATATCAATCATAATCGGTATAATTCTTTACACGTCATTAAAATCCCAAAGGTAGCTAAAACTTAGGAAAGTAGATACATTGACTGTTTCTAAATCATTATCTATTACTGTAAATGTATTCCCAATGCCTCAGCATTTTCCTTAATCAAATAATTGGTAGTAAGTAAAACTAGCAGGTCACTTGACTTCATGCAGATTGTTGTAATAATAATAAATTAAAGATTTTGTAAATAATTCCACATCGTTACGTGTGCTACGTCTACAAGTACTGTTTGAAAGTATAAAACAAATTATATTATTACAGTTTTGCATCATCAAATCAACTTTTGTGTACAAGGACTGGCACAGTAATAGGAACAAAATAAAAATAAAATAAATACAGGGATAAGGTAGGAATTTGTCTATTCTGCACTGATGAAAAGTAGAAAGAGTAAGCAAATAAAAAATCATGAAATAATAATGAAGCTCTTTAACACTGCATGGGAAAATAAATAAAATATTACTTACATTATACAATCTGGGTGCAACTAAATGGTCAGATAGTAGCTATTTTGGTCTGAAACATGCAAGAGACAATAATAAATAATGCCAGAAACAATAAAGCTTTTTATGTTCAACTTAAAAGAATATCAAATAATAATAATACACAGAAAAAAAGAAAAAAAAGTATACATAGTTCATATTATATTCTAATTGTTCAAGTATCAAATGTTATAATATAGTAAATAACTTATGTAAAAACACATTTGTATGTATCAAAACAAAATTTATGCAACTTATGAGAAATATAAATAAATGTTCATGATAAACAAATTAATAATGAAAATAACTAAATTAATAAAATATGTATTCTTCAAACTTCTTTAATATAATGAGACTAACCATTGTTTATATGTTCTCAGGAAAGGTATATTACAACTGTACAACACTGAACAAAATATTTACAATGCTTATTATGTTTTGTAATATGCAATGTATTTATATATGTACTAAGTGTAACTATGTGCGAGTGATGTTTGAGCAATATGTATTTACCTAGTTGCAGTATACTGTACAGGGTCTGAGCTACACTCATGGTCCTGTCTTTGTATCTATATTTGTCCAGTTTTTCCTTCAGCTGTATATTATTTGCCATTATCACCTCTTCCCTCAGTCCATTCCAAGTAGCTATACTTCTTTGGGGAAAACTGTACTTTTTTGTATCATTCAAGCAAATTCCTTTTTGCATTTTTTAAAATTATGTGTATGTTTTACCTAGGTGTGTGTGTGTGTGTGTGTGTGTGTATGTGTGTGATACATGTTTTCATATTTTTGAAGAAATAATTTATACATAATATAATAGTTTAGATGTAATGCAAGCTAATATCACTCATAAGGTCAATTCTATCCACTCCAAAGAACATCTAAGCTTTTGGTGATACTGCTCAACACTAATCAACAGTTTTACTGTCAAAACGATGGATAGTTTGGTGCTCACCTGCGTGTCTGCTCATACTTCAGCTGCTGCCGATGGAATATTGCACTCTTTAGAAGCTCCTGCAGTGAGATGAACTTTTCCTCGGCACCATTCATGGTACGCACTGCACTATAAAGAAAGAATGGCTTTGTTAACTGCTAGCTTACCTTTTATAGATTATCTACTTACAATACTAGATGCAAGATATGTCATGCATTGAACATACAATTAATGAACACTTAGAGTAACAGAATGGCAAAACAACCTAACCTGGGGCCGTCACATACGCTACCTGGTTAAATTTAATGGAGTCCCTTGTAGGGATCAAGTGGGGTGGTACAGACAGGCATAACTTCCTTTCCTTCTATTGTGCTTGTATCCAGAGTTGCTTAGACTACATATGTGAGGTTTATGGGGCGGCCTCACCTTCTCTCCTCCATAAATTGGATATAATTCAAAACACAGCCATTCATATAGCCTTGGGAGCATTCAAGTCCTCCACAGTCACAGCCCTTCAGGCAGAATCCTCCTGTCCACTGTCCTTGGTGCCCTACACTATCACATCCCACTGTCCTCACCACAACTCCCACCGCATGGCACTCATACACTCACTGTCGTCTCTCCACCTCCGCAGACTAACAATAACTGACCTCTTAGGTGGCTCTCAAGACCCTGACCTAGCCTTCAAAGTACTCAAGCACACCAGGACCTTCCTCCACTAAATCAAAATAATATCATACCCGATGGCATATTCCACATCATAACATGCCCCTTGTAGCTGGGAATGGAGAGAGCTGACATGTTGCCTACGAGACACAGTTGGTGGCAGAGCTCTGCGAACATGTTCCTGAAGTCTGTACACCGCCAAGGAAGGTTCATTGGCTGATATGTGAATGTTCTCACTCACTCTCTCCAGAGCTGTAAAATAAATAAATTATATGTACAGTTATGCTTGTTTCTAACCTAACCTAACCTAACTTAAGAACAATCATTGCTCGCTAACTCAGGGTTAATGTCTATCTCATTTGTCATTTGTCAGGTTACAGTTCACGTACAAACTATTCACTTCCTCACCTTTTTTTACCTTCACTTCTAAGTCTGGATCATTTGGTGGTTGAAGATGAGGTGGTGAACGGGTTGCCATGTAGCCTCTCTTCCTCACTTCTGGTACGTCAACAGTGTGTCATCTATACAAAGAGAATCAACCTTGTACTACTAAACACTTAATGCATACTCAACATGACCAAACACTGGTGTTCTGTATACACTATACTATCAGCTACCTTCATTTGGCTTATTTTCATTTGTAAATCTTTGGACTTAGAGAATACCTAACATAACCTGGGATTTTTCAATCTATTTTTGTTTGCCCTTGGTCAGTACCATTTAAATGTAAAAAATAAATAAATAAAATAAAATAACCGAAGCATATAGATGGGATTCAAACTGTTCACAATGACAAGCTCTATCGTATGAGAGATGTAAAAATTGCTGCTATGAGACTGATATACGTCTTAATAACTACCTTAATACGAAAATAAAAACAAAAATACTCCCCACTGTCATCTCACTTCACTCTTCCACTTCTATATTTTCTGCCACAGCTATCACGTCTTATATCCAAGGGTGTCTATCCTGCTTGTGGCTTTGTGCGTAGTTCTTCTCTACAATTATACCTGGTTGTGTCCTGCGAGGTGGCCAAGGCGTGATAGTTTGTAGGTGTTTCTCAAGGAACAGGTAATGCAGATGACAGGTGATGGTCGTGTAGGGCTTGGACTTGGACTTGCTTTAGGAGTCACCCAGTAGTGATGGGCGCTTTGTGAACGAGTCGGTTCATAGAGCCGGCTCTTCCAGATGAACGAGAAGAGCCGGATCTTTCTCGAGAGCCGTTTGAGATTTTTTTGAGAGCCGTTAATTTTTTTTTTCTAGTTTTTCCATATTTTTGCAATTTTCTAACAAAATGCAAAAATTACCGATTGTTAATAATTATAGTAATGATAATAATAATAATATTTACGAGAATGAAGCCTATTCATAGAAATTATATAGTAAAATAGTTAAGTTACCCCTTCAAGTTAACAAAGAAAACTGTATTTCCAAGTGCTTTGCCCTCTGGCAAAGAGGGGTAACTCAACACATAAAACACATATATATATATGAATAATTCAGAAAATATATGGTGTATATGGCAGGCCAATGATGTGGAATGTACACTATAATATTCCCTATAACATATCGGTAAATGAAGACAATCTGATAATATTAAGAGGTCAAATTAAATTATAGAACTCGTCTCAAAATAGTGTACATATTGTACAAATCAAGTATATTTTTTTCCATAGTTAATTTTTTAACACAAAACTCATTTTCTCATTATAGCTCGAGAACCATAAGGTATACGTACAATGACTACGAATAGACAAAGAGTGAATAGGAATCCAACTTTCTGTTGCAACATTTAAAAATGAAATTACTCTTTATATAATGAATGAAATTTTTGTTTTCATAACCTGTGAGTAAAATAAAAAAAAATAACTACACTAGCTGATACGCCTTTTAAAATTATTTAAATTATTATAGGTGCATTTTTTCTGTCAAACTAATCGTTAAGGTTTTTTCCTTATAACTCGAAAACTATGAAATTGACGTAAAATGATTAGGAGTAATTAGGGAAGTTAAATGAAACAAGCTTTCTTTCCATGCTATTGAAAATGAAACTCAATGATAAATGACCATCGAAAATTTTTTCTTCTTAACTATTAGCGTTATTCAAAATCAGACTACACCAGCTGAAAGGCCTTTTGAAGGTAAGAAAATAACTATTTAACATAATTTTTGTCAAACTAGTATTTAACATTTCGTTTTGTAAAAACGAAAACTATGGAGTTTAAGTCAAAAAATCTGCGAATAATTAAAATAAGAAAATAAATATATATATTTTTTGGACCATCAGAACATGTAAACAGTTTATAAATAATGAAAACATTTAAAAAAAAAAAGTTTTTGGCGTAAATTTAGATTAAATTACATGATTTGATAGAACTTTTAAAATTACATCAATTAGCATAAGTGCATTTTTTCTGTACGACTAATATTTACGCGATAAAAGACAAGTTAACTACGTTGATAATTTGAGGGGTGGTTGGGTACCCTACCACCCCTCAAACTTACATTACGTAACAGTCAACCGCCAATTGTTCGCGCGCTCTCTCTCTCTCTCTGTCTCTCTCTCTCTCTCTCTCTCTCTCTCTCTCTCTCTCTCTCTCTCTCTCTCTCTCTCTCTCTCTCTCTCTCTCTCTCTCTCTCTCATATAGAAATGTTAAATTAAAAAAAAATAGATAGTATGTGTGTGTGTGTGTGTGTGTGTGTGTGACCATGAATGAAAAATTGTCTAAGTCTCTCTCTCTCTCTCTCTCTCTCTCTCTCTCTCTCTCTCTCTCTCTCTCTCTCTCTCTCTCTCTCTCTCTCTCTCTCTCTCTCTCTCTCTCTCTCTCTCTGATAGATATATATTAAATGAGAAAGAAAATAGATCATATGTTTTTTTTTTTTTTTTTTTTTTTTTTTTTTGTGTGTGTGTGTGTGTGTGTGTGTGTGTGTGTGTGTGTGTGTGTGTGTGTGTGTGTGTCTGTCTATCTGTCTGTCTGTTTGTCTGTCTGTCAGACAGACAAACAGACAGACAGATAGACAGACACACACACACACACACACACACACACACACACACACACACACACACACACACACACACACACACACACACACACAAACAAAAAACAAAAAAACATATGATCTATTTTCTTTCTCATTTAATATCTATCTATCAGATATATATATATATATATATATATATATATATATATATATATATATATATATATATATATATATATATATATATATATATATATATAACCGTTATTACGTAACCCCACACCCCCACCCAACCATAAACATTAATTCTTGTCTTTTGTCGTGTAAATATCAGTCGTACAGAAAAAATGCACTAATACTAAATGATGTGATTTTAAAAGTTCTATTTATTCATGTAATTTAATCTAAATATACGCCAAAAAGTTTGTAAGAAAAATGTATTTTTCAGTATTTATAAACCGGTTACGTATTTTGATGGTTGAAAACATAAAAAACATAATTTAGTTGAGAAACAAAGTCTAAAAACATTAGTTATTTATATGTCTGTACACAGTTTCACAAACTCAGTCACACATACATACACAGACATACAGACCGACAGATAGACACACACACACACACACACACACACACACACACACACACACACACACACACACACGCACATATAATATCTATTTCCATTCCTATCTAATATCTATCTATCTATCTATCTATCTTTAAGATATCTATATATCTATCTTTAAGATAGATATATAGATATTAGATAGGAAAGGAAATAGATATTATGTTTGTGTGTGTGTGTATGTCTGTCTGTCGGTCTGTCTGTCTGTGTATGTGTGTGTGACCGAATTTGTGAAAGTGTGTACAGTGTACAGACATGTAGATAACTAATTTTTATAGACTTTGTTTCTCAACTAAATTATGTTTTTTGTTTTCAACCCTCAAAACACGTAACCGGTATATAAATAATGAAAAAAAAAAAAAAAAATGAAAACTTGAGAAGCATTGTATTTGATTTAACTTTAACTATATCTTATGTTTTAATTTTAACTTTATCTTTAATAATGTTTATGGGTATTATTATTAAGTCAGAAAAATTCCTTTCAGTTTGAATACACAGCATGTCTGAAACTGTGAAACAAGTTGTTTAGGTGGATTGTGTATAAATTCATTAATGTTTTCTATGATTGGTATTAATTAAGGTAATTTTTTTAAGGCTTTTTAATATTTTAATTAAATAACAGGTACATTTGATTTAGTCTATAATTTGATATAAATTTGGTTTAAAATAAAATAAATGAACAAACGTTTTTTTAAAGATTTTTCACCTTTCCTTAATTCAGTAGGTTTTGAAAGCTAACTAGCTAAGTTATCCTAAGAAATTCTTTCTAAATTATAAAGACTATAAACAGAATATGGGGAACTAAAATAAAATATTTGAGAGCCGTTTGGGAGCCGGAAGAGCCGGCTCTTTGGAGTGAACGAGAACGAAAGACTCGGTTCTCGGAAAAGAGCCGGAACGCCCATCACTATCACCCAGTGTAGACTGTCAATCTAGCCTTTGTATCGGCTTTCTCCCACTGCCACTTTGTAACTGTCAACCAATCATCTAACACGGTGTGGTGATGGCCAGCCTCTTACCCCAGTAGGAGGGGCATCCTTCGCCTTCGATTTTTCTATAAAGTATAGTGTCCCAATATTTGGTCCCCTATAACTAGGGGGCCACTTGCCTCTCATTCTTGTCCTCCATGACGTGTCTAAAAAACTCTTTCACACTCTCTACACTCTACTATTACTCCTCCATTCCGCACTCAACCCCAGCAGGTACTCCATTTGCCTACTAACACTCCTCTCTCTTATCTCACTCCATTCTTGAACTCCTATCTCTTCTACTACTACCTCTAAGTTTTCTCCTTGTATCTCACCAGCTGGTACCTCCACAACTTCTCTGCCACATGAATTTGTAGATGGGTGGATTTTAAATCCACAATAGTAGAGGCTCCTCTCATCTGTCTCCACTCCCCGAGTGTCTCACCACACACATCAGTGACATCATCGCCCGTGTGGCACATCACGCGGCCATTAAGTTCTCAAAAGTTTAGTACTATAGTATAGTAGTATAGTACTTATAGCCGTACCTTATTCTTTGTCGGTTGAATAACTGTAAATAGTGGTAATACTCCTTCCCTCCACAACACCAAGATATCTTTTACCTTTACCTGACAAGGGACCCAATCCTCGCCATTGTAGCAGATAAAATCTCCAGCTAGTTGTTATTGGGTACATAATCGAAAAGAACCTCTTGACAGCTGGCTAATGTGATTTCATCAGAATTCCTCATGAGATGAACATGGTGAATTCATGAAAACAATGTAGCGATTTCCAGGATAGCAAAATGAGCAAGAATATAATGTGTTTTAGAGACAGAGAAGGAAAAATAGAGAAAGAAAAAGAATAGGACGAGAGGAATAATACTGAAAACAACTCAGTCCACTCACCTGAGTCGCACAAAGAAATGGAGGCAGGAAGAAGAAACTGCATTAATCAAATTCTTGCAAAACTGGTCCCAGAAAAATACTAAGCCTGCGTTTATATTGAGCCAGATTACTAACTGTGGCTACATCTTCTGGAAGACTATTCCACATTTGGACAACTCGTACAAAAAAATAAAACCTTTTTCTGGTGTCAGTATTACATCGGGGACAAATAGCTTTAAGAAGTGACTCCTAGTGACACAATCAGAATTCCTAACAAATGAGTTATTCAGAGGACATAAACCATGAAGTATTTTCCAAACCATAATCAGATCACACCTCAGGAGTCTACCTTTAATGGAGAATAAGTCAAATTTGGAAAGACGGTCAGCATAAGAAAGGAAATGAAAACCAGCTTCTTTGTAGACTCCAGTGCCCTTGAATCAAGTAGATATCCTACATTCCAAACAACTGAAGCAAATTTCAGAACAGGACGAATAAAAGGAAATAAACAAGAACTATAAGAATATTACCATCTAATTTTCTTAAATTTTAGCTTCTTTCTTGAAAATGTACTTTGTATGAATACATTTCTCAAGAAATATAATTATTTACTATCAAACACTGGAACAATTCCAGGTAAAACAGAATCCAAGTAACTTTATCATTTATTACAGAATTGTCACCCCAGATGACCAAATATCTGTAAAATTTGTAACATACAAACAATATGTACAAATCCATAAATCTTAGAAAGACATTCCCCTCAAATCACAATTTTATAATACCAGAGTTTACTTTCCAAAATTTTAATTTCAGCAGAGAATTCTATGGTATATGACTATACATGGTTGAACTGTTATTTTTCTTAAAACAAGAAAAATAGTATGCATTTCAACAATATCTTCCATAGAGGAAAATGCACCAGCAACAACAAACATGCATGACAGCAACTTTCATTACTTGCTTATTTCCACAAGTCATGTGGT
>JAXIVD010002805.1:2500-42500 GCA_036785275.1 Cancer borealis
TGTCTGTATATATATGCCTCCCGGCGAAATAAACTTGATATCACTATTATTATTAGTAGTAGTAGTCGTAGCATTACAGAAAGGTGCTTTGAGGTAAGGAATATATAAGAGTTGAAATTGTAAGGCCTGGATGAGTGGGATGAGTGAGAGTTGTGTTGTTGGTGATGTTATAGGAAGGATTATACACTCGACTCTCGGAGAAGTGAAAACCTGATCCTTTAATGCACTTGATTTATTTTTCTTTTTTTTCATGCATCGCCCTGTCGTGTTAAATAGTCATGACTAATGTCAGTGAAGTAACACTACACGTTTATTCTGTAAAAAGTTTAATATGCAGATTGGTTATTTAATTAATCTATAAAACTACAAACATGAATATTTCACGTTCACTCACGTATAATACAACTGAGCTTTGGCTAAAAAAAAAAAGAGGAAAAAAGAAAACCGGTATCCATTTTCTATGTAATATATAGAATGGAAATGGCGTGATGAACAGTCCCAGTACCGCCCATGTGTCATCTGTTTCACCCACACCCACCCACGCCCATGTAAAAGTATATTTCGAGTATGTGTTCCCTCCCCTCAGACAACCAATACTTTTACTTCGAGAGAGAGAGAGAGAGAGAGAGAGAGAGAGAGAGAGAGAGAGAGAGAGAGAGAGAGAGAGAGAGAGAGAGAGAGAGAGAGAGAGAGAGAGAGAGAGAGAGAGAGAGAGAGAGAGAGAGAGAGAGAGAGAGAGAGAGAGAGAGAGAGAGAGAGAGAGAGAGAGAGAGAGAGAGAGAGAGAGAGACGCTGTCAACATTCCCAAATACCAACCACAAAAACTCAGAAGGTACGTAAGTTAACTTTTACTGTAGACGAGTTAACAAATAAAAAAAAAAGAGCCTCCCCTCTGAAACTATGTCTCAACTCACAGGTAGACACTAACAATTATGGAAGACCCTCACTGTGGTGGTGGTGGTGGTGGTGGTGGTGGTGGTGGTGGTGGTGGTGGTGGTGGTGGTGGTGGTATTAGACAGGTATGTGAGGCAAATGTTGGTAGTGGTGGTGGTGTTGCACTATCACCATCACCATCATTATCATTATCATTATCACTACTACTATTACTATCACTACCACAACGGACCCCACCAGCGTCTCAGGAGTCAGGGGAGGAGGTAGGGAGGTGCGTGCAGGTGACAGCTGACTCCCCCGAGGCTGAGGAAAGTCATGAACAACGCTTTTGTGCTGTTTAGTTCTGCTACGAGAGTCCCCTACCAAATAAATCCGTAGTGCGCAAAAGAAAGAGTGAAAAAAACGGAAAATGATTGGACGAATGAAAGCATAATAAATAAATAAATAAATAAATAAATAAATAAATAAGTACATATTCAAATAAGTAAAATAGAACTAAGATGAATAAAAAAAGAGAAATATAGAGCGCACATACACACATAAAAGTAGGTTCACATTGCATAGTACACACATATATACATACATACCACCAAGACGAACGTACAGCCACCCTCCCAAAGTAGAACACATAACACGAATTCATAGCTTACCTGAAACACAAAAAGAAAAAGAAAATACCATTAGTACACACAACAACAAATTGAAAACATAACTGAATGGATGGATGACATTGCAACACCTTAATAAATAAATAACAGTGAAACCTACATGAATGGAGTCCAACGGAGCCAAATTGACGTGTAAGTGGACTGCTAAGTGGATGTAAGTGGATAACTCAACCTTAAACGTACAAATAACAGTCAAGACAAAGCGGGCAACACCCAGAACATTCCTCGTATTCAGTAAGTGAGAAAGTGACCCTCGTGTGGCCGGTGGTGTGAGGACAAGGCTGCTGCTGCTGCTGCTAGTGTTGGTGTTGTTAAGAGGGGCTGAGGCTGCGTGTGTGATGGATGGGTGTGTCTCGATCTACTCCCAACTCCCAACTCCCCCACCCCAAAGTATTACATGCATCACACACGGTAAGAGTGATGGGAGTGGTAAAAGTAATAGTAGTAGTTGTAGGTGTGGTAGTAGTAGTAGTAGTAGTAGTAGTAGTAGTAGTAGTAGTAGTAGTAGTAGTAGTAGTAGTAGTAGTATAGTAGTAGTAGTAGTAAAAATAATAACAATATTAATCTTTTCACATTTCATTTTGTAAATCAAGAAAATTAAAGGATGTACTAATGGCCAATACCTATGACAAAAAAGTAAAGATCCTCAGAAATTAATTGTTATGGTTAACCTAAGATAATTAGGTAATAACCGATACCAAAACCTGCTCAGGTGACGTATGACAGTGTGTAATGTTAAGGGATTCAAGACACGATCCACCTGAACTTCATTGCGACGCTCCTCTCAAAGTTAAAGCAACAGAAGCACAACTACTTTTATGTTTTAAGTCAAAAAATTTACTTGCATACGTATCAAACTCATTTTGGAATCAATTTGGAATCAATTTGTTGCGTTGATTCGTACAGTTGCTCTTTCACCAGGTATCACACTTATAGTTAGTTTTGCTGTCGACTCAAGAGGCAGTATGAATATAACATGAAGAAAAGTAGACAAGCCCTGAAGGAGGTGCAGCACAGTTATAATCATCATCGTCATCATAATCCAATAGAATAATATAAAAAAAAACATCATAAAAATGAGAAAATGATGAAAGTCAAGCAAACGTTTAAGTAAAATGGGCCACACAGCAGGCACACTCCCTCCCTCCCTCACGCCCTCACGCTGGTGCCTCCACACAGCCGTAAGGGCCTGTCTGAGTTTCACTGGGCCGTGGGCAAGTACAGACTGCACTTTCATGGCTTTGTGCACTTGTTTTTTTCATGATGATAAAGAACTGACATATTTTTTCTTTATTTTAAACTTACACACTTACACACACACACACACACACACACACACACACACACACACACACACACACACACACACACACACACACACACGAATAAATCTTCAACATACTGGTCCCCATACAATAAAACCACATTTCCCACATCAAAAACAAGATACTGTCAATACTGTTGCTAAATCATCATCATTACTATCATCAGCAACAGTACGTCGGCTACACACAGTCTCCCTGTCACGTATATTTGATCAACAAGGGAAAGTGCACGTGCTCGCCCACTAGTGTGTATACGTACATACTCTCACTCATGGGTGTGGTGCGTGTATGTGTATGTGTGTGTGTACATGTGTGCGTGGCGGCTCACGATACGGAGCACTGAAGTCAGGTGATAGTATGGTAGGTGGGAAGGAGTGGGAAGGAGTGGGAGGGAGTGGAAGGGTTGTTAGAGTGAGAGTAATAACAGTGGTGAGAGTGAGGTGGTTGAAGGAGCGGAGCAGAGTCTACTAACAGCTCACTCTGCTCACTACCTTGCACATGACCCTTTACTCTCACTCCTGTATGTGTGGCAGCGGCAGAGGGTGAAGCGACACACCGTTACCTGTTCAAACTGTTATTAATTAAATCGTAGCGGGTCAGTGCGAGCGGATGGATGAGGGAGGTAAGATGTGGCGTGGTTGTTTGGGTTTGTGTGGGGCCTCAGCAGGAGTTATACTGATTAACTAACTGATTGGACTAACTAACTGATTCATTGACTGATTCTTAGCGCTGCAGAAGTACTATATCGAATCCCACCAGACTTAATTAGGTGTTCCATGTCGTATAGGTGAAATCATAAACAGGCAAACAAACAATGAATGCATGACTAAAAGTAAAGCAAAAAAAAAAAAAAAAAAAGAAAACCGAAAGTAAGGCATAAAGAAAACGAGAGATGAGTTATGATAATCAGAACCTAAACATAGCGCTAGTTAACATTTACTAGATCTTTTTTTTTTTTATTGTTTTACACCCCTTGTTCCATCTCTTTTGTTGTTTGAAAAAAATACATCCTTAAGGCATCCTCTTAAAACTGGCCATGAACAGGGGAGGAGAAAGTACGACCTTCATTAACTGGGCGGGAGCGTCTTCAAGAGCCCAGCGGAAGGGTCATACGGCCAGTGTAAATATAGGGGGAAGGATAGGCGAGTCTTAAATGTCTTAATTTCTATCACAGGAAAGCTTCAGACGTCTCAATTTATGTCAGAGAGAAAGTTATAAACGTCTCAGTTAGTGTTACCGGAGAAATCTGACGTCTTAAGCTGAACTAACTAGGTTTTGTTATTTTGTCCTCCGTCACAAGTCTCCTGATTATTCCACTCTGTACTAGGTTTTGTTATCTTGTCCTCCGTCACAAGTCTCCTGATTATTCCACTCTGTTCACAGCACTCAGCAGATATCATGTGTAGAGAGGAGGAAGGACCCCTAATACACTTTAATCAATGCAGCTCAAGGCTTTAGCAGCTATATCTGTTCCAGGGAAGCCTTGCACAGTTGCTCCCCTTCGGCTTCGATGAGTCTAGTCTCTCATTAGCTGCTGCATCAGGAAACTAATCACCGAGTTCTTTTTATATCACACTTTATCGAAGGTGCAAGTGGAAGATAAAAAAGCAGCTGTGCCTAAAATAACACAACGCACATACTTCCTGCCAAACCGGGTACACAGTGATGAGAATACGAAATGAAGCAGCTGACTATTAAAAAACTAAATAAATTAGATAAAATATAAAAATGATCGTATTTACCCAACGGGGAATTTCGTAAGAATATATTAGAAGTTCTAGACAAAAACCTGTTCTTGCTTAATAAATGCGAAGTAAACTTTTAATCAAATATCATCATGCATCTTGTATACACTAATGTCGTTTGTATTAGTCATTTCCTGTAACCAAGGCTGCCTGCATACACGTGAGGAATACAGGTGAAGAAGTGTGAATGATGTTTTACTCTATTAAGATAAAAATAATTAAATACAATTAAATTAAATAAAAGAATAAAAATGTAATGAAGGCAAACATTCACGCCAACTCCAATGGAACAACTCCTTAACACAACTGTATACATTGTTTGATTGCCAAGACGCCCCATTACCTTCGCCAACAGTCACTGGGCCGCTACAAGACCGACACCATTAGTAACACACACACACACACACACACACACACACACACACACACACACACACACACACACACACACACACACACACACACACACACACACACACACATCTGGATCACGTCACAATATAGTACTAAGGGAATGAGATACAAAACAGGCACGTTCCTAACTCAGTGCCACCATAGAGAAGAAATGGAATGAGTGAGTGAGTAAAACACCACTATGACCACTAGGAAGGATGGAAGGAAGAAAGGAAGGAATGGGAACAGCGGCTTTCTCATGGTATCGAGTGTCAGTTCAGGGTACAGGAAGAGGACGTCAGCAGCAGGTGGAGGAGCAGCAGCATAACACGTGGCTGTCACTAATGTTAGCTATACGTGTTATCTATCCACTAGCTCACCGGCTCACTGATCATGTAGCGTGTTGTGTTCAGCCCGAGGAGTAAGTGTTTGTGATCCAACATCTGTACCAATCGTTAGTACTTTATTTATTCATTCTTTCCAGGCCGGTTATGACTTCCAGATTGGTAACCACAATGTTGAATTGCCTTACAGGTTTAATGGTGCATTTCCTATTTTCAAGATAAGAAGCGCACCTCCACGACGGCATCCTTCCCCCCAGCGTGCCATCACTAGCCTCACAAAGGTAATAAAGGTAAGTTCACTGGTGGACCTTTATTGGATGGCAGTTCCCCCTTGAGATCCATCGTGAGGGGGACAGTGACCGCTCCTCCCTTCCCTTAAAGTCGCCTTTCCCTTGCTCTTTTTACTGGGAACCTAATCCTGCTCCTCCTTTTCGCCACGACTCGCCTCATCACACCCTCTCAGTGACGCACGGAGGACGCTCATTAGTCAGACAAGTGTGCCTTCCACCTGAACCTAGGAGTCAAATGCAAGATTCCAATGCCAGCAAACTCCTCTCTCCTAAAAGCCACAGCCTTAAAGTGCACATATTACTTTAAAACGATGAAAGAAATATATGATCAGCATCCATTTTTTTTTTCGGTGTTACTATTTATATTGAAGGTCATTCAGCATCGTGGGGTATTTATTCCTGGTCCTGCCAATTTTTTTTTTTTTTTCATCCGACAATCATACAGACGGAAGCAACACTGTATAACTCACAATGTCATGAGAAGAAAAAAAAATCTTTAATTACAAGAACAATCTTAAGAGTGAGATGAACTGAACCTTCAAACGAGACTCAAACATTTCGGATTTTCACAAACTAATCACAAACTCATTTATTTCAGGGACGTCACGCAGGGCCGCCGCGAGACAGTCCTTTGGGTGATTAAGGGAAACGACACGACAGAAACTGAATGTCAAGGTCGGCAAGTGATCAGGTTCCACGAGGGGGAGTAAGTAACCACCTGCGTGCCAGCGGTTCACGGTTCATGCACGCCCGAGCACTGCATGACACCTGGTTATGGATGTATGAAAGTTTCTTATAACCATACCTTGACTACCGACCAATGAACTTAGCGAGCTTGCAAAACCCTTACACTTTCTCTCTATATAAAAGGGACTGAACTGTTGTTAAAATACACAGTAAAATCATATATATATAGAAAAGAATAAACACGCTCGGCTGCTTGGAACCAATGAGTAAATAATTCGACCATGAGGCAGTAGACAAAGGGAAACATTTCTACCAACAACTCTGACCTACAAATTAACGTACATTGTATACATTGCTTCACAAACAACTAACTAATGAACAAATTTACACTAAGGCAAAGTCAGTTTAATTCGGCGCCGTCACACTCACGATGACCCGACAGACGATCAAACCCTCAAGCAACACCTGAACCTGACCTTGAACACTGCTAAGAAGGGACGCTCGCCACAACAACCAAGATTTCGTTAGGTCTATTACGTCTCGTCTCAAACCAGCCCTCCAGCGACACGTGGCCCTGCCTTCACCACGTCCCAATGCTTTTTTTCTCTCCCTCTCTCCCTCTCTCTCTCTCTCTCTCTCTCTCTCTCTCTCTCTCTCTCTCTCTCTCTCTCTCTCTCTCTCTCTCTCTCTCTCTCTGTCTCTCTCTCACACACACACACACACACACACACACACACACCACATGGATTGCGTCACGCCAGCCCTCGCCACCCATTAAAGCAGTCAGTCGTTACACCTTAGAAAATGAGAATCGACATAAAAAAGTTAATGCAGCGAGAGAGTCGAGGCGAGTCCAAGGTGCACATAAGATCATAGCAAAATAATGACCCTGTGTAGCAATGTGTATCTGCGACCATTTACACCTTCCATATAGCCAGGTTGTTAGGGATACAGGTAGGGTGTGAGGCAGCTGCAGGGTACACCTTCATGAATAAATAAACACTTACTCATAATAGTCACTCAGCCACAGAAATGGTTCTCTCAAGGTCTTTCTGGATGACGCACCCCACTGCCTCTTCCCTTTCCCTGATGACGGTGGAAAGGCTCCGTCCTAGTTATAACTGCCGTCCTATCCCACGCCTGCACCACCACCCCCACCACTGCCGCCCTACCGTCTTGGGCACCAATACTTCCCTGGCGAGTCCTAATGCTGCCCTCCTGTTCTCTCCCCCCCTCCCCCCCACCTTCAAGACCACTCGTTGTCATCCATTAATATCACAATTGTATAAACTCCTTAGTTACTTCCCCAACGTGAAGTTTAACATAATTAGATGCATTATTGTTGTCTTTTTTTTTTTTGGTTATTGTCACGCTCATACGAATATACACGCGTCATTTATAACTGTTTTACCAAAGAAATTTCAAATGACTATATGTAGTACAATATTTTTTTTTCTCTCTCTCTCTCTCTCTCTCTCTCTCTCTCTCTCTCTCTCTCTCTCTCTCTCTCTCTCTCTCTCTCTCTCTCTCTCTCTCTCTCTCTCTCTCTCTCTCTCTCTCTCTCTCTCTCTCTCTCTCTCTCTCTCCTCTCTCTCTCTCTCTCTCTCTCTCTCTCTCTCTCTCTCTCTCTCTCTCTCTCTCTCTTCTCTCTCTCTCTCTCTCTTTCTCTCTCTCTCTCTTTCTCTCTCTCTCTCTTTCTCTCTCTCTCTCTTTCTCTCTCTCTCTTTCTCTCTCTCTCTTTCTCTCTCTCTCTTTCTCTCTCTCTCTTTCTCTCTCCCCGTCAGTAGCATCACAAGCTGCACCACACGACCCGCCCTGATGCACCTCTGATGGACGTAACTACCACACCCATAGCCACTTCCACCACCACCGTTCCCAGGCTCCCTCCACCCTCCACCCACCCCCATCCTTCCCCACAATAAACAGCCTCCCAGAACGCCATCCACAGGAGCGTAGGGGCCCCCGTGAGACTCAAGATAATGGCCGATAGTTACCTGAATTACATAAAGTTACGCAACAATTTCCTGATGAAGGGAGGGTTTTCTGTGTTGCAATGTAAAATAAAATATGTAAAAAGTGGCGTTCATAGCACTCTTCACGCAAGGTTAACTTAACTTACTTCAATACACCCCGATCCCACCTGTGTGTGTGTGTGTGTGTGTGTGTGTGTGTGTGTGTGTGTGTGTGTGTGTGTGTGTGTGTGTGTGTGTGTTTAATCACCCACGATCTTAAGAATCACGTGCTGGAATCGTGATCACCAGCCATTACCTTTATAGAGAGAGCTTAGAACTCATATAGACTGATGTTCTTGCTCAAGTAAGACACTAACTGTTCGCGCATCATAGATCTTTAGCAACCTGAGTGGGGGGGGGGGGGGGCGGACCTCAGCCTGCAGAGTGACAGACAAGGACGTTACCATTGAACTAGTGAGCAATGTGTGTGTGTGTGTGTGTGTGTGTGTGTGTGTGTGTGTGTGTGTGTGTGTGTGTGTGTGTGTGTGTGTGTGTGTGTGTGTGTGTGTGTGTGTGTGTGTTATTAATATTGTCGCCTGCTCACTGTGGTAGCCTTTTATTAACTTTACGTGTTCCTCGCACTGCCTTAGGTTTAACTTCGCTCTCTCTTCAATAGGGTGACATTCTTAAGTACTAGTTGAGGTAAGAGATACCAAGGAATGTAAGCTTCAGCAAAAACTCGCCGCTATAAGCTAGCTTTCAGCCGAACTAAGACTATAACTAATAGTGTCAGGTTACGAAAGTGTCTTAAGCCCAACTGAGGAGCCTAAGGATCCTACTCAAGCCACAAAGAGTTTAGGCGAAGGATCCAACGCATTACCAGCATGGCAATCACTTCCTCGCTTGATGCTAAAGCTGGACGAGTCAACACTTATACGATGAGGTGCTACACTTGACCTATACGTGCCTGCAGCGAGACAATGTTTCAATAATGATGTAAAAATGCATAAAAAAGCAACCTGTTACTTCCTGCAGCGTGCGGGTATAGCGTAAGTGAAGTCCAGATAATATAATAACTTTAAAAATGGCATCCACTCTTAACACTTAATATCATTGATTTCTTAAAGGTCAGAGTGGAGTTTCCGGTGAAAGTATGTTTTTTGCCGCTTCGCCGCCCCCTACCCCCTCTACCCCAACCCCCAATTACGCCCCGCGGCACTGTAGTACCATCCGGGGCTCCGACACCCACCCTGCTGAGGGAAATTTGATAAAAAGTACGGCAGGACCAGTTTTATTCGTTTTTTTATGTGGAAGATTATCAATACAATCTAGTAATGTGATCTCCCACGTGCCCTAAACAGCTGCCTCGCCCGCGGCCTCACACTCCTCCACCTCCACACACTGCTGCTGCTGCTGCTGCTCTGAATCTTCACCGATTATTTGGTAAACAATCAGGAAATTTACAGATTTTCAAGTACGGCTATTTCGAGTCTAGGATTTTTCATATACGGATACATCCATTAATGTGCCACCGGATTAAAATGATGCAATGTAAAACTATACGTACAGGCCAGCGGCAGTACCAAGCTATTTCTATATTCAGAACAAAAATGTATAAATTGTAAAAAAAAAAACGCGACAATGTAAGAAAATAATTACACTTTTACTACTACTACTACCACTACTACTACTACTACTACTACTACTACTACTACTACTACTAATAATAATAATAATAATAATAATAATAATAATAATAATAATAATTGATCTATATACCCGGCTTATATCCACCTTAAAGGGAGGCAGGGTTGACAAGGCATCTTTAGGGTTCGGGGAGAGTTCAACCTCCTAACACTTTCAACGCTTTCACTCATAGTTGAAAGAAAAAAATATATAAAGAAAATTCCTCCACCATGTTTGCTGAAATGTTTAATGATTAGAATAATAATATAAAAATGACAACTATATACGTGGAGCATCGTATGAGGGTGTCACTCCCCGGCTGTGCTGTGCTTGCCTGGCTGGGTAAGTAGGGCACCTCGCAGCTACACCTTTAGTCCACGGTGATGTCGCCTATTTTCAGGAGTCAATGTAAATCAATGACTACACATGACGCTTTATAGTATGACACATGTAACAAGTATACGGTGCCCTCGTTTGTTATACCCATTATGAATATATGTTTGTTATACCCATATATATATATATATATATATATATATATATATATATATATATATATATATATATATATATATATATATATATATTATCACTCACACGTATCCATAACTACCTACAAAACCAACGCTAATACGAAGGAACAAGCAAACGCAGGCTTCCCATCCTCACCACCTGCATGTATGTCTGTCTCTTCGACCTTTGTGTGGCGCCGCAGAACAAACTCCGTCTCTGCGCACTACATGCTTCTCACCCCTGGCCGACGATATATTTCTTTCCCTCAGTGGTGGTAACCCAGACCTCAAGCTTCCTGCCACCTGCCACACCACAAAGTTGTATGTCTTGTATTACTATACATCATCACAGGATTTGTTGACCTGTAACTTTTTTTTTCTTTTTTTGAGCCTTGGGCATTTTGAGATTACGTGAGTAGGTCATACTAAGGACAAAACAACAATAAACCAGAAGTAAACAAAAAGAATAATAGGAATTTATGTGGACTTCATTCGTAGGGGAGTAGCAGCTTTCCTTAAAATCATTAGGTTTACGAGTTCACTATCTTACTGAGGAAATAAGAAAAGATTTAAAAAAAATTGACATGAAGATAACGGAGAGAATGAAGGTAATAATTCGTACGACCGTGAACACATTTTCTCACGGTGGTCCACAATGTGTTCAGGGATACAATTTTCTTCTCGCTCATCTAAACAATCAACTTAAGTCTGGTGAAAATTAATAACGGTGTTCCTCGGCGTAGGGTTCTATTTCTTTGTGGCGGGGCAGGGCAGGGGAGGGCAGGGGAGGGAGAGACTGTAACTTGCCTACTCTCACACATCCGGAGTGGCATCCAGGAACGCAGAAAAGTAATTAATAATAATAGAAAAAAATATCGTTCTGGTTTTTTATTGTAACATGGGTGGTGAAAATTTCCCAGAAACAGTTCGTTCTTACACTTCTGTCTCCGTATATTTTAGTCGCCTTGAACAAGATAAAAGAAACACTGAAACATATTTTTAACCCCTATGTCAGAGAAGTAAAATGGCATGCATAACGTAATTTTTAAGGAAACAATATGATAATACTAAAAAGAAAATCACACTGCTGCACAGATAACAGTTAATCCAACGTGAACACTAACTAGTCAGCCACTCTCAGTCCTCACAAAGGCGTGAAGGCCCAGAGGATGAGATGTGTGGATTGCGCCTCGCTGCTGCTTCAAGTAAATACATAATGCAAACCACCAAAAAATAAGACTTTCTGGCTCACGACGACGTCAAACACTATCAACATGAATTACAAAATAGTAATAACTTGACTCTTCCTGGATATGCATGAACAGATTTACACGTCATGAACTGTGGCCAGAGACTTGTACTTTCTGCATGTAATGGGAGTTTCACTTTTGCGGCGATAAAATATGCATGGTTAGCAAAGGAAGGTGAATGGTTGGAAGGAACTCTCCCGTCAAGGCTACAATGTATTTTTTGAACTAAGTTATAAGAGATAGTGTGTGTGTGTGTGTGTGTGTGTGTGTGTGTGTGTGTGTGTGTGTGTGTGTGTGTGTGTGTGTGTGTGTGTGTGTGTGTATGCAAGCCTCTCTCCACCCTGCAATATGAGTAGCCTTGATCCATCCCCTTTAGATGGAGTCTTATGGTGTTTCCCCTTCCGTTTCTGCCGTCTTAAGAGGTGCGTGAGTAACAACACCTAGCTGGGTGGATGCCGTGTGCCACCTCACTACACAACACTGCCCCTGCACCACTGTCACCTCTGCACGTATAATTCCACCACACTCATACCCCCAATCAAGACCCATAGCTACATTCCAACTCGGATAACTGTGGTTGTCTACATCTATAATACAACCACGAGTAGAATGAATACTAATGTAATGGCATGGGTGAATTTGCTCAAAAAAGAAAATAATAACAATAAAAAAAAATAAGGTAGTCAAGGAGAAAGAGGTCAGCTGGAGACGCCAAACACCAAACACCACACTGCTGCAACACCCAAACACATTATGCATCTCACGAATGATCTCTGTTCGGTGCCAGCCAATCGTCACTCATCGCTAGAACTAAACCTTGTCGTGCCCGAGGAGGGAGTGAGTCGTATCACCTTGGGACGCAAACAACAACAAACAATCCCTGAATATGTTGTCACCTTGAGAGAAACGAACTATCGATTAGACAAAGTAACTGGTTGAAACATAAGGAAGCAGAAACGAACGATTAGACAAAGTAACTGGTTGAAACATAAGGAAGCAGAAACCTAATCAACGCTTCATAGGACCAGACCAACACTTACCTCAACATAATACTCGATGCACAGATTTCGAACTTTAGAAATCCACTTATTCACTTTATCTATTTTGGAAGATAAGTGTATATGAACTCTATCCTTTAATATCTCTTGTGATTTGTAGTTCTTGATCTGTCAGTTATCTTATCGCAATATATTATAAAAAAGCAATCATAATATAGAATAACAGGCGTAGTAGGATGAAGGTTATAGAAGAGTTTTGGTGTTAGTCGCTAAAAACACAATAAAATCAACAGTGTTAATATACCTGGATGCTATTATTACACGATATACTCTGCACTACTTATGACCACAGCTTTGATAACACCGTCCTACATCTTTACCTCCTCGCTGCTACGGAAGTGACTTTCTGCACAATCACTGTTGATACTACGCGTGTGACTTCTTGAAATGTCACTGATCTATAAAAAATAAATCCGAAAGTACAAAATTTTTCTCTCAACCTTGACCAGTACCCCCCCTCCCCCCCGAAACCATTCTTCGTGGGGTCTCCATCCACCTCCACCCAGAACACTGCAAAACACTTCACCTTAATTACAGTATCAGCCACGAGAAAATCTACCGCAAAACTAATGAAGTCTCCCTCTCTCTCTCTTTCTCTTTCTATCTTTGTGTGTGTGTGTGTGTGTGTGTGTGTGTGTGTGTGTGTGTGTGTGTGTGTGTGTGTGTGTGTGTGTGTGTGTGTGCCCGTCAGCCAGGCTCACAACGCCGCCACAACACTCGAGGCACTTTAAGGAAGCCATCAAGCACTCTCTTTAGCGGCACCTCACGTAGTGGTTTGTTTTTGTCGCGACGTGCCTGACCTCGCCCGAAAGATACGAGTACGCAGAGGGGAGGAGGGGAGAAGGGGGGGAAGGGAATGGAAGCGTAGAGGAGGGATGGGGAAAGGGGGCATGGAGGAGGAAGGGAGAGGGATGGGGAAGGGAGCATGGAGGAGATAAGAGAAGGGAAAGAGAAGGAAGGGGAGGGATGGGGAAGGGGGTATGGAGGAGGGAAAGAGAAGGAAGAGGAGAAAAAGGGGGAATGGAGCAGGAAAAAAGAAAGGAAAGGGAAGGAAAGGGGTGGGAAAGGGGCATGGAGGAGGAAGGAGGAAGGAAAGGGAAGGAAGGGGAGGAGTGAATCACTTATCACCACCAGCTAATCTATAATTATCAAGCTAGCATCAGAATCACCGTTTATTAACCTACTAAGCCACTTTCTGGTGTCATGAAGGCAATCAACATTACACAACACACTTTTTATCACACATCTTTTTATCTTCTATCCAAATATGAACACTTGATGCCTTGATTACGCGGAAATTTATTATATAGTAAATCGAGTCCTACAGTGCCATGATATTTAAGTTTCAGTGCATTCTCTGTATATAAACATCGCGGGGACACTTAAAATAAATTAAACGTTTACCTTCAACTTATCTTTCCACATATGACGAATTATAAATCACAAGAGGATCTAAATTAACTCCGCCGTCTTGTATATCGAGGGAAAAAGACTCCTACGTACTAGAAGAAAAAATATATACCAACTAACTTCTCTATCTTGTCATTGTCTATTGGTGGATCAGGAGGTTGAAAAATACAGGAAAGGAACATAGAAAATAAGGAAAATAATAATAATAAACAGCCGCTTCAACAACAGTTTTCAGGAGATGCCAACACGTGAACTAAGTGAGAATGACACGGAGGTAAAGATTTAAGCTTATGAGCCTTGAGTAAAACCTTCGTCAGACCACATTACTTCGTTAAAAAGATAATACAATACAAGGAAGACTTACTTATATGCGTATCTGCAATACCTGACTAGCATTGCATTGAAGGTTTATGCGGATTTTAACTTTAATATGCCATTGGAAACAGCTTAATTTGTCTCTTTTTTTTTTTTTTTTTTTTTTTTTTTACAGGAATGAGTCTTTCAAGTGTGACCATTCCTTTTAAGTAAAATTTCAAGTGCATATGAAGATTACACAACGAAATTAATTTAATAGTGTAGTATGTACAAATGTCGGAAGTAGCAGCAGTAGTCGAAGTAGTAGTAGTAGTAGTAGTAGTAGTAGTAGTAGTAGTAGTAGTAGTAGTAGTAGTAGTAGTAGTAGTAGTAGTAGTAGCATCAGCAGCATAGAACAGTAAACAAAAATTAGTATAACCTCTTCAAAGGTGAAAGAAAAGATAATGAAGGACACACGTGATCATAGCAAACCAAGTTGATGTATATATTCAGGTTGAGTTATGGGAGACAGCTGACTATATACTACAAGGTCCAATGCTTTTGCTTTCTCTCTCTCTCTCTTTTTTTTCTCTCTCTCTCGACTAAAAAATCATGACAAGGCCAAGAACTGCAAAGGAAGTAAGGAACATAAGAAAACTTTGCATGCCGTTCAAGGGAAAAAGAGCGAGAACAAGCGGAACATTGGTAAAGAGAGAGAGAGAGAGAGAGAGAGAGAGAGAGAGAGAGAGAGAGAGAGAGAGAGAGAGAGAGAGAGAGAGAGAGAGAGAGAGAGAGAGAGACCCAATAATGGACTGCTTTCCGATCGATCTTTTAAATTTTTCAAAGTTGGCCTAAACACTCACTAAATAGGTTAAACATCCAGCCATGGGTGCCTCGTGACACTCATGACACACCACCGTGGCGTCATGCTACAGTGTTGCATCTAAAACCAGTCAAGAGAGGAAGGAGTTCAAGGGGAAACTAAGAAAAAATCTAACCTCTAACAATAACTCGATTTTGAACACACGAGCGCCATCTCCCTTTCCTCCACTGCACTGCTAGATTTATTCAAGGTATCCCAATTGTGTACATTATATCGTTTGAATATAGGATGAGGCGTTTCCTATAGAATGTCAATAGTTACAGTCTCCCAAGTAATCTGATTATAACGTATATTTATAACCAGCAACTCAAGTTAAGGAAATGTAGTGTTAGTAACGTTGTTTTCAGGTGTTGAAGTTACAAGGATACACAAGGTCAGACAGACAGGCAGACACACAGACGGAGACGGATGCAAAGTGTCCCTGACCTGCACAAAACACGGATGCAATTGCATATATTACACGAGGAATCTTTTAAGTATGAACCTAAAAATTTAATTACAAAATTAGAGATACGTAGCTCCGAATTTTCATTCCCCGTGGTTGGAATGTAAACAAAACGGTATAATGGCAGTAAAACATAGATCGTGTGTGTGTGTGTGTGTGTGTGTGTGTGTGTGTGTGTGTGTGTGTGTGTGTGTGTGTGTGTGTGTGTGTGTGTGTGTGTGCGTGTGCGTGTGCGTGTGCGTGTGCGTGTGCTTGTGTGTGTGTGCGTGTGTGTGGCGCCACCTGGGTTCCTGCATCACGGTCTATAGGTGTACCTTTCCCATCGTCACTGACTGGTGCTTGGCCGAAAGGAAAGGGGGAAGGGGGGTAGGGGGAAGTGGCTCTGTTACCGTATGCAGTGAAACTCATCACAGCCAACTCTTTCTCTCTTGATCAATATTGACTTCGTTTCTCCCATCCGTGTGTACAATACAGCCGGAGGGGCTCGGCCAGGCGTGGCGACCCGCCTCACCCCTCTCTTGCCCCAACTCTCTATTCACCTCCCATGCACGAACTCATCACAATTTCGCTTCAATCCACTGAGGAGGTCAGGTCTTGTCAATAAGTAACCGCCAGTGTCATCTATGTCCCCGAAGGTGTGCCTGAGGGTGGAGAGAGCCGCTATGCTCCTGGAGACCATGTTTCTGTACCAAAACAGTGAGACAAAAAGAAAGAAAATGTGTCTTGACAATAGAGAATAAGTCTTGCTTACTAAGTGACATTTATTTCAAAGAATTTTTTTTCATTAAGAAAACGTTTCACTGTTCTAGTAAACTTGATTTTCACAAATTACAGCGATTAAAAATCTGCTTTGAAACAGGCCTCACAGACTCGTGGCTGGACACACTACACCACGGAGACGCATGTAATACATAACAATATGACGATGTGCAATCATGTCATGAAAAATTGAATGTAGTTGTTAATGATGAATATATTATTATTCGAGAAATGCTTGTTACATGATGCAGTTAGTTTGAACATCGGTCCTACAGTAGGGGGACGCAGTACACCATGATAGGCTATGGCTGGGCACATTCATCCCACCCCAAACCTCCATGCCGCCCCTAACGATGTTTTGGCATCAGAGACCACCTCTGGACAGAATGACTATTGCTGTGAGGCTGTAGGAGTGTAGGTGTTGCATGAGACGACATTTTCACTACTACGGAACTGTCTGCCAAGCCCTTCATGCAGGAGGCGGAGAGCAACTCGCCGGTGCAGGACACGTCAGCCTTGTGGTGTGGTTGCTGCGGTCACCACAAGGAGCGGTGCAGCCTCGCAGACGATCGCGGAGCAACGCAAAAAACAACTTTCACATAGTCACACTCTCCGGAAACACGAGAATTTTTTTTTTTTAAGGTGAGCATAATTATATACATTGAGAGAAGTGCACAGAGAGTAACCTTGTGCTTCCACGCCCGTCAGGACTGCATGTTGCCCTGAGGTGAAGCGAAGATCCCATACTATACTATACCATTCCTTTGTGTTGTCACCTAATTGTTGATTCCTAATAATGTTTATACAGGATTAAGTTAAGCTCGTTGTGTCACGTCTTTTGATACTATTCTTATCATATTTACTATTAAAATTGAATGTGTGTGTGTGTGTGTGTGTGTGTGTGTGTGTGTGTGTGTGTGTGTGTGTGTGTGTGTGTGTGTGTGTGTGTGTGTGTGGTTTTATTTTTTTGCGTAAATTAAGGAATTCCAAGAACTGCAAAACAAATAGGAAAAAAAATATGAATTGGAGAGAGAGAGAGAGAGAGAGAGAGAGAGAGAGAGAGAGAGAGAGAGAGAGAGAGAGAGAGAGAGAGAGAGAGAGAGAGAGAGAGAGAGAGCTGATAATACCATCAAGCAGAACCAAATCTACAACCTAAGGCTGGATTGTGGTTTGCTTATCACAATTACTCGTGTATTTCCTTACAATTACATTAATAAAGAAGTGATTAAATAATACCCCGGAACTAGGCAGCCATAGACCATATAGTTCTGCTAGGGTGGAGCGATACCCCTCTCACCAAGCAACAGCCATGAGCCAGGATCGAACTCTCAACCTTTAGGCCACAAGAAGAGGATTGTACCACATAGCCACTCAGACCTCAAGTACAATAATAACCAAACTTCACTTCCACCTCATCCATTATCCTACCTAATAGCTTTTCTTGCCCGCAAAGACAATTCATCCCTCATTATCCTTTCATCACATTTCACAAGGCTAATCACATCCTTTTTGTTATTATGCTGCAATACCACAGTCATTGTTTTCTTTTCATGCTTCAAGGAACTATAAAATTAGTTACATTTTCCGACATAAAATAAATATCCATCATTCTCTTCACACTTGATTATTTTTTGCATACATTCCATTCGTTCCAGCCATCCTCTCATTCCTCAGCTCCTTGACTTTCACATTCCCCAACCATGATTGTTAACTAATGATTTCAAGTGTTTTATTTATATTTATTAACATCCGATTTTTAACCCTCATATTTTCCTTATTAAATAATGTCATTCTTACTAATAAATGTTTAGTTTTGTGGTTCCAACATTCGGGTACAATTGTTACTTTCTCTCCTATAGCTAAGGTTTCAGTACTACTTCCTAGCTTCTTCTCCAACAATTGATGAGTATATTTACTTGGAAACTTATTACAAACACTCATTTTCTTACCCACTTGAATTATTACGTTTAATGTATTATTTCTTTCAACTCATTTCTATTGTTCTATCATCTGTCCAAACAAGATACACTACCCTCTTTCTATTACTATTACTTTGTCTGTCACCATTCCATCATTCTATTAATTTCTATCAAATTGAGTGTTGCGCAGTAACAGATATATAATTTACACCGATCTATCAATAAATGCAGGTTCAGCTTGTGTAGTTTTACTAGTATGCAGTTGAACAAATCATAACCGTTATTTGATATATGAAAATAGATTTCAGTAATGCGGTTCCCATCAATAAGTAACAATTCCGTCAATGGTCAGCAATTCATCACAAGGCATGTAGTACACACCATGGGTGCACTGCCAATATTGTCTTATTAAGACCACCACTAAACAATGCAGCTCTGCCGCCATTACTGCACTCTTACACTGCTTTATATGACTTCAATATATCCAGCATCTGGTTTTTGAGCACAAACATCAGAAAATAAATGCAAGAGAACATCAACTTAATGAATCATATGAGGAATGTTTCAGACAGTATTTTCTTCATCTCTAATTTATGATGTATTACTGTTTACAGTGTTACTGCAACACATACTATTATTTCCATATGTTCACTGGTTCAATTACCATGCCGTTTTCACAGAACATAGCCCTGCATAAATCAAGGGAACGTAATGTTGTATATGTACTTGTTTGACTCATACATCTTATTGACAACACACTTAATGAGCTTGATCTATTTCCATGTATTCTTTCCTTCTTGAACCATCTTTATATATGGTTAACACTGCAAGGTCAGTCTTTAACCCATCTTCTTTATCTATACACGTACTTCTACTAATAACTCAACTTCTTTGGAATCCCTTCATGAAGATGCTTTATGGTGGATCAGATCTGATATTCGAAGTTTTGAAATGCATATGACACTTCATCAGAGCTGATTTTGAGACTGGTGTGGTATGATCATGTCACTCACCACGAAGATGACTCAGAATACATGCCAAGAGATCACCACCCTTTACAATGAGGGTTACAGCAAGACAGAAATTTTGAGGGATATTGACGTCTCCTACAATACGATGGCATTGTGGATACGTCGATACGAAGAAACTGGCAACATGGACTGTTCCCAAATAAGGGTGTTTCAAACTTGGTGGTCTAGGGACGAGGGTGCTTTAAGCTTGCTGGTCTATGTGTTTGGTATATGATTGAAAGAAAAATTCTACAAGATGTCTCCCTGTTCAATACCAATCACCAGCAGTGCACACTAAATGCTAAATGAGTTATATGGCGCTAGGTTTACTCGAGTCTGAATTACTCAATTTTCATAAAGTACTCGGTTCGCACATCACTAATATCAACCATGCAGGGCTGCCAACTTCACGCCCTGTCCTCTACCATTTACCAGAAATCTTCATCCGATTTGTCTAATTGCTACCTCAGATTTTTTTCAGATACTTTTTGGAACGATGGTACAAGGTGTGATTCAAGAGTTCTGAGACTGTCTCCACTTCAAAAAAAAGAAAATATCAATCATACACAAGCAGCAGGAGCAGGCAGTAACTTTTGTGAGTAAGTCTGTCGTGTGGCATCCTGCTGTCATCATAGAAACTGTGTTACACTAATTTTTGTGACCATGTTTATGTGCTCACTTGTGGTTTCACTATGGACCTCAAATTTGGGAAGAAAGAAAACATCAAATTCTATCAAACTTGAGAAATCGACAACAGAGACCGTTGAAATGATACAGAAGGCACATAACAAGGTGGTTTGAGTGACACTTGCACTTCAAGAAAGGCACAATGTCACTGAAGGATGGAAAGAGGTTAGGGTGATCATCTACAAGCATGGCCGTGAAATTCTACATCTTTTCAACATTCAGGGTTATGCACTATAACACTGTTGTAATACTTTGCTGGATTTGGCCATCTGTGACTTTTTTCCTTTTCCCCTCGATGAAGTTCAAGCTGAAGGACCACTTTTGACACCATGGAGGTAGATAAAGGTAAAGTGGAGGCACACACTGTAGCTGCACGTAGTTGTGAATGCTCATCTCATAATGATGATGATGAAAAGAAGGAAGAGGGAGATACAACCTACCTCTTTGCTGGCTTTCTTGATGAAATTGGTGTCGGTGATGTGGAAGGCATGTTTGAGTGCAGCTTCAGGGTTGGTCTCGTACTGTGGGTTCTGAATCATGTACTGGTGAAGGTGGGCGGCACTGTACACGGCTGCGTCTATCCCAGCATGGCCGTCAAACACACCGTAGTAAGCATGGGGCTGTTTGAACTGTAAGAAGAGAAAATAATCATTAGGACAGAATAATGTACATTCTTGTATCATATGTCTATTTTTGTTTTCTGATGTAGATGCTATGTATATGCACTTCCAATCCATTTATCGAAGACTTTACTGAGAGATAATAAATAATTTTTTCAGCATTTTCATTACGTTTGGTGTTGCTGTATTTCTTACGAGTCGTAAAAGACGACGAAAAGGGTTGAAATGAGGGCCCTTTTTTTTTTATATATCATTAAATGTTGGCACCAGTAGGCATATGGAGGCACAGATGGACTTGCCTCATCTGTTATTTGGTGTAGGTTTTAGAATTTTTATAGTGACGCCTCGAATGATTAAGTTCTCTCTTGAATATGTTGATAACATTCGAGGCTTATTACTGCTATAGCCTCAGATGCATATTAATGTTGTAAGTCCTCGTTTGAGGATAGTATGGCAGCAATTTAGATAGTCTTTGGCCACTCGGTGGTGATATCAAATATTGAAAAGTGGTCAGCGGATATCGGGGATTCGAATCCAGGACCCTAGGCTCCCATGCCTGAACGCTGACCACTGCACCACCGCTCTGAGAAGTCCCTCTGTATTCTCTCCTACAAAATGACAAGACACGAAGGGGAAGGGGAGAGTAATGTCTCCCAGAACTCTAAATGCTTTGTCATACCTACCCCTCTTTAAAGGCATATTAACTGAGTATATAGATAGATAGATAGACATCAACAAAATTTCTTTTTTCTTCATAATTATCTATATAGTGGTGTGGTATAGAACATTGCTGGTCTCTTAGATTAAGTACCTGACACACACACACACACACACACACACACATACACACACACATACACACACACATACACACACACATACTCACACACTTCACTCACACACACAGGAGGATAGGATTCCCAGCCAGGATTGCAAGGTCACAAACCCTCGGCTTACTTCTCATACCTATTTACTGGTAGGTGAGCTGGCATTACAGCGTTTTAGAAGATAAACCCATTTTGTCCAGGATTTAAAAAATGGATCTTTACCTACACCTAATATTCCTTGGAGCTGCAGTATACTTTTGTCACCCCCAAAATGTCCCTCAATGCATCACCACCATCTGATAGAACAGCCTGCTTCTTTAGTAGTCCTTGGTTAAATGTATACAGATAAAAACAGGCATAACGAAGGTGATTTCATAAAGCATGACAGCTTATCTTCAATAAAAGTGTGAGTCTTGGAAGTGCTAGTGAATCTCTCCTTATGCAATGGGCATGTTATGAGTTGATGGAGGAGATGAGAGTGAGGGGACTACTGTGTGCAAGAATAAGGTGCAGGGATTGGACCAAATGGAGACTCCTCTGTTGACGTCACCCTTCAAGTGAGTTCCAGGATACAGGCATCAAAATATACAAAAAGTAAACTAGAAGAAGGAACCTCATACTGGAAGTGTGTTTTACTTCTGATACTATCTTCAAATTACTTACAAAATTATGACACTTCAGCAACAATTTAAGAATAACATTTTCGAGCTGCAAAGGTTATTTCTAGGTTGTGGAGTTTCATTAATGTTTGTGATGTTATTCTTAGGAAGAAACCAAATTATGAATGGCATCTATACATATACTAACGAGGTGCATAAGCTATTAGAGTACTGTGCAAAATAAGATCCACAGGTATTGGGAAAAGGAAAACATAAAAGCAATCCCGTCTACCAACACAAGTGGTATAACAGCCCCTCTCCACCTTTACGTGGTGCGCATTGTTAGTACGTATGCACCAAGGAGTATAACTAATGGGGAAGCTACTACACATCACCAGCTGATTTGTATATTTTTTTACTCATGACATTTCCTGGGCCCAATTCCCTGGGAAGCAATATAATAGGTTACATCTACCTGTTGCTAAAACAACAGACTAAATGCGAAAAAAGAGAGTAGAAAAGAGAATCAATCCAATTAGGATTGTGCGCTTCAATGCAAATGGCCTTAAAGATGGAAGAACAAGAAGAATGCGAGTTGAATGTTGTCTGAGAGCAAAGGCAGATGTTTAGGGCCTAATTGAAAACCATCTGGAGAGGTAAAGGGGACCATCAGGATTGCAACAACTACTGCGTGATAACACTGCCCAGCATACCAGGCAAGGTGTTCGCCCATCTGTTACTGATGCGCGTTCGCAGTCATTTGCTGAAATATCAGAGACCTGAACAGTCAGGGTTCACACCTGGTAAGTTAACAACTGACCACATTCTAGCGCTTCGCATACTGGTGGAACGGCGACGCGAGTTTCAACAAGGGATGCTCACAGCTTATGTCAGTCTCAAAAAGGCATTTGATTCAGTGCATCGCGAGGCACTCTGGGATTTTCTGCACCTCTGCGGGATTCCTGCAAAGATTATTGGACTACTATCTGGCCTGTACTCCAGGACTGAGAGTGTTGTGAAGTGTGGCGGGGGTGTGTCCGGCTTCTTTCCTTTGCATACGGGAGTGAGGCAGTGATGCATCCTTGCTCCATCACTTTTCAATACATGTATGGACTGGGTACTGGGCAGAGTTGTGGACCAAAGTCACTGTGGAGCATCTGTTGGCAACACCAAGATCACTGATTTTGTTTTTGCCAATGATGCAGTAATCTTTGCTGAGTCGCTGGAGGTTCTGGTGATGGCTCTCAAAGCACTGCACGAGGAGGCGAAGCCTTTGGGACTTCAGGTCTCCTGGACCAAGACTGAGGTTCAGGTGTTTAGAGGCTTACTAGGTGAAACAGTACAGTCTATTCATGTGTGTGGCGAAGACATTGATATCTTGAACAGCTTCAAATATCTTGGTAGCTTGGTCCATAATAATGGTGGGTCACGTCAAGAAGTCTTAGAGTGGATTGGCTTAGCCCACGGTGTTATGGATTCGCTCAGCACAAGTATCTGGCATTGTCAGTACCTGTGCAGACGGACAAAGATTTGAATTTTCAAATTTTTATCTGGTGATACCTGTCTTACTGTATGGCTGTGAGACATGGACACTGAACACTGATCTGAAGAAGCAAATTGATGTCTTTGGTAAGAAATGCCTTTGCAATGTCATGGGGTATCACTGGAATGACTGTGTTGAATCAGAAACTGCTCCGTGAGACTGAATCAAGGCCTATTACCACCATAGTCCACCAACGTCAACTCTGGCTATATGAGCATGTGGCACATTATCCAGAAGCTGATCCTGCTTCTCAGGTTATTTCTGAAAAGAATAACCCGGAGTGGAGGAGGACAAAGGGGCGCTTACAAATTTTGTGGCGAGCCAAGTTGATGCTTCCTGCTTGGAGTTAATTGGAATGGGAAGGAGACTTGCATGGGGACTTGCACGGGGTGATCACCAGAGCTGGCGTTGGAGGGTTGGCGAGCAGACGCGCCTCTTGGCGTATGCCCCCAATGATTGATATATTTATACACACACACACATATATATATATGTATATATATATATATATATATATATATATATATATATATATATATATATATATATATATATATATATATATATATATATACATATGTGTGTATCAAACAATCACATAAACCAATGAACAAAGCTAACTCAGAAGGATTAAATACATGAGCATCTTCAAGACTCAAGCTAGATATTTCCTTCCATTTATGTATCCTCATCAAAACATATATCTATAATGTTGTAATATGGATAACCATATATTAGAATAGATTACCAGTTCATGATCAATAATTCAGCGAACATTTCAGACACAAAACAAAGCTCCTTCATGTTAAAGGCCTTTATACTTTACGAAAACAATGCCTATTCAAATGGCAAAACACACACACACACACACACACACACACACACACACACACACACACACACACACACACACACACACACACACACACACACACACATACAAACTATTGTATGGTAATTATCAATATCAATCTTCCACTACTTTCTTTATAATAACTTTCCAGGATGCCATAGATATCTCACAATATCATAAACAACTTCAACAAATCATCATGTTCAATATATAATCACCACAGAAAGTGTTACTGTTTGTCACACTACTCCTTGTCTGCTGCTTCATCACAGACATCAGCCGCTACACCAATACATTATTTTATCAACTTTAAAACTTTTAGTGATGTATATCCCTACTAGTAATAATGTTATTTCCACCATACTATTTCACCACAGAATGTAACATCTACATCAAACATAACGTATTGTGTTTATCATATATCTTGTAAATACAATTGCTACTATCTGAATGTGTTTCACCCTAGATCTCGATTCGTGAAATATATTCATTAGTATTACTCTATATATTGCTGTAAATACACTTCCCATTGCTACTTCAATAATATGGTCTCCCTTTCAGGTATCACTATTAATTACTATTACCACCATGGCCTTGAGTGAGCCCCGTGTCCCTTACATTAAGGCCATAGAGGGTGCTGAGGTCGTGGATGATAACATGTCGGTCCTCCATCTTGCGTCGACCATTCTTGATTGCAAAGTGACTGATGGGGTGGTAACGAGGCAGCTTCTCCACCTGGTCGGCCGTGAGGGTAGAGTGGAGCTCCTGGACCACAGAGTTGGCCTTGTGGGTGACGTCTTGTATTAACTTCATGATGTCATAAGCTGTGGAGGGAGTGTTGGATTAGATTGATGTCACGTAACACTGTGTTGTTTGATGGAATAATGTTAAAAAAAAGTTTACTTATAAATAGAGATAATGAGTGTTTTCCATTCTATAAATAAAAACATCAATATTAAAGAGCAAAAGATTAAATGGTGATATTTATTCTCCAAAGACAGAAATAAAAAAATAAAAAAACACCATGACTTGGAAACTAAAAGGCAAGCTTTAGCAAATTCAAACTATAACATTCACTCAAATAAATTTCTCAAAACAGAATCTATATAAATGAAAAAAAATTCACGTCATAAGTAGTGTTCAACTAACTTGCTATTACTTAAATCTTTAAGTTTAGATGGATTAATGTTGTAAAAAATAACGACTTAATAGGATAAAGCTGCTTCACTTTTAAACATGAAATTAAAAACAAGAAACATGAAAAGCAAATAATCATATAGTGATATTTTTATCAAGATAGACTTTGAAAACAAATTTAACTGAAAACTAAATGGTAGGATTTATCAAATTTACATTTAAAGATTTGCTCAAATACATTTCTTATAAGAGAGAGAGAGAGAGAGAGAGAGAGAGAGAGAGAGAGAGAGAGAGAGAGAGAGAGAGAGAGAGAGAGAGAGAGAGAGAGAGAGAGAGAGAGAGAGAGAGAGAGAGAGAGAGAGAGAGAGAGAGAAAGTCAATCACAACGTTCATAATTACGTTTAGTTACATCGACATACTGAATTCAATAAAAAAAAATCAATATCAATAAAAAACAAGCAATATTAGCCAGCCAATCAAGCTTCCCTGTATTAAATGGGTTTTTCACCTTTTAATTTCGTCCTTTACTCTTTTAACAAACAGAGATATTAGTGCTACAGTGTGTAAGCGTTATACCACCATAAAAATAAGTAACAACTGCCACCACCAATACTAACACTGGCCGGCCCATCAGTGCACATATACTACAGCCTAACGTGGCACATGGGCCTCGGTGTGTGTGTGTGTGTGTGTGTGTGTGTGTGTGTGTGTGTGTGTGTGTGTGTGTGTGTGTGTGTGTGTGTGTGTGTGTGTGTGTGTGTGTGTGTGTGTGTGTGTGTGTGTGTGTGTGTGTGAGAGAGAGAGAGAGAGAGAGAGAGAGAGAGAGAGAGAGAGAGAGAGAGAGAGAGAGAGAGAGAGAGAGAGAGAGAGAGAGAGATAATATATGCCGCAGGACTGGCGACGTGGGACCCGTGTTTACAATTATGGCACAGTGGCTGGCGGCAGTGAACAATAATAAAAAGCTACATGATACTTTGTAATCTGTCCCACGTAGGTCACACGGTGGAATCCAGTACTCGCCGTTGGCTCTATATATGTTAAGTAGCACTTATATGACCTACACTATGGTGCCCAGTACTTGTAATGACGCAAGTTCACATATCATTGATATATATTTAAAACTCGAAAAGAAAAATAATCGCTAGTTTCGCTGTAAGAGTAAAATAGCTTGCATATGTTGTTATATTTTTATAGTGCATATTTACCGTATATATTTACAAATTCTAACTTATCTCAAGGAGACTTAACTCAACTCAGTAACACAACACACATCCCTTGTACAAAATATCTACTTAAGTAGTAATTACTGATATGATATTAATAATGTGTTGACACCTAAACAGTGTGGCGCCACTGAGACGCTCCCCCCCCACTAACCTCCATCCCCTCACCCGGCCCGCCACCCCATCACTACCGTCTGTAGCATCACATGGTACTGGGTAGTCACAAACGTATCTGTATACATACTTGTACATACAGCATACCCAGTCTGAGCAACCTTCTGAATCATTGTTTCACTTTTTGGCTCGTAATATGTGACGTCTTGTTAATTTATCCTCCCCCTCCAACTTGTGTCCCATGTTCTATGGTTTATTATGACGTGAAATAGTGACCTGCCTCAAGAGACGGGGGCATGGGGGAAGTAAGCAGGGCATACCGCCTGCCCCGCCACCTTCCACCCTCCATCCTCTCAAGAAGTCTGGGCGGCAAGATACGGACCAACTTTAGGAGCCACGCTGCGGCCAAAGTTACTATCTTGCCTGCCATGTTTTGTGTGCACAGTGCAGAGCTACAACACTACTAAAGTTGGGTACTGCGCGCCGTAAAGTGAAGCAACACGCGGGGGTGGGTGAGCCAGGGGCATGGAGGCCATTACTACTTACTGTGGTTGGTTGTGTTCGCGGTGTCCATTTGGTCGATGTCATCGCCGTTCATCTCCGGGTTCCTGATGGCCAACCACACCTTGTGGCCCACGTATTCCCTCACGTACGGCGGACATTCTCTGAAACAAAAAATAACGTCAACTTCTGCCACTTTTGGTCTGATATCTCCAAGACATGACAAGTGAGACGAAATTGAAAATTCCAAGGTCTAGTTATTGTCCAGGAAAAGTATTTTACAGGTAATAACAAAGCTGTACTTGGTGCAAAATAAATCAAATGTCAGATATCCTTACTAAAAAAAAAATAGTATGAAGTGTAATCTCAGTCGTGATACTTATAATTAGGAAACAATTTGGAGCACAACAAAAAATTTAGATAAGCCAAGAATGTGGTCACGAGTAAGCTCAGTGGACGTGCTGGGGCTGAACACTGCCTTGCATGACACAGGAAACGCAGTGGTAAATTCGAACGGAAATTACATATACATAGTTCCCAAACTCAGTTGAGGATAACATCTATTCTTTGTCATTTATATGTCAAAACACGACGAACATCAAGATAGCATCACATCCACGACCCTTCACGCTGCGTGGCGCCAAGTGGTAAACGAGGCCATCCTAATCACTAGTGTATCCTAGAAAATCCTTAATTATCTCGATCATGTTTTTTTTCTCTTTCTCCTCTTTCTCTATCTTCCCGCCAACATTTTTCCCACAAGTAATTAAATGTGATCTGGCCGTGGTGGAGGAGGAGCGGCGCCGGGTGAGCCAGGCGGGCGGCGGCGGCACCACACAGTCGCGGCCTCACCCCCCACACTTGTCCCACATTATGATGCTCCCTCCACTTACACGGCTCATAAGATACACACATCAGTCTTTTTATAAATTAAGCAGCACCAACTTTTAGCTTATAGTTTGCTGTATTGTAGTGCTGATATAGATATGATATGCGGACTTGATGTTACTATAAGTATAATACGTGAGCCCTAAAACGAAAACCTCAACGTGTCCAAAGAGGAATAAGGGGAATAGAGAATAATGCTTGGTATAGCATGGAGAGATAGGATGAGAGCATCCTGGATTAGGGAGCAGACCAAAGTTGAAGACATCTTAACAAAAAAGTGATTATGCGCCCGAGATAATAGATTGCAACCCAAAGATTGAAAAAGAAGGCAGGTCAGACAGAAAATTAGGTGGAGAGATTAAATAAGGTTTGCTGGAGTTTCATTTATAATTTTCCATCATGTGCATATATTTAATTAACACATATAAGACATTTGGCTACATATCTTCTTTTTTCCCATACGAATTTCATTATATATTTTTTTTCTCTAATTTGTACCTAACTTCACATCACAAACTGAATAAAAGTACAAGTTTTGAAGACGTTCACTTTTTCTTTAGAACTTCTCAGCGGGATCAAGATGAGAGTGAAAACCTCTTGGATGACTCATTTCCCTTAGAATGCGTATTGAAGCCTTCATCCACGATTGCTCAATGATTTGCATGTTTGTTTCTGTTGCAAGGTTAACGTTCTCTTCCCGGTGACTGAACGTAAAATGGCGCTAACCAGAAATGTTTAAATCTGTGGCAAGCCGTTCTTAGTAATGAAATATGTAACTGTGTTCATAGAGCCAAATTAATTCATCTTATATCCACCTTTCCTCACGTTTTTGTACAGATTCGTCACTCTACTTGGGAAGAGAAGCTTGGTTACAATTAAGATCCTGCCAAGATTGCATTTTTAGCTACCATCAAAAGTAGCTTCATCGGTCTGACTGGTTCTGTCCTGTGTGTCAACCGTCTGAACTCGTGCATCAAAGGGAAACAATGGTTGGGCACACTCCTCTGCACATGAGGTTACAGACAGCGAATGTTGTAACACTTTCCTAAGAGTTGGAGTATTTAATGTATTCATCACTACTTAAACTAATAAAATATATATAAAGCAACAATTTAGAATCCCTCATAAACTCAATAGACAGTTCACTTTATTATTGCCAATATTCGTATGATGGTAAAACACATTGTTTTTCCGATCAGACCATGTTGCGTCACACTACACAAAGGTAACGGAGTACAGGTCTAGAATCGTCACCTTTATCACATTTTCTTTCAACCTTACATTAAAACCAGGTCGAGAGATCAATGGCGGGGTCAAAGTGGAACGTCAATACATAAACAGTGAGTTATTTACAGGTCAAGAACAGTGTATTATGAAATGTTACGGTCAAGTCGAAGTGATCTTAGATGGATGAGCGATGCGTTAATACATGAAACAGGAGTGAAGACGTGGATCCCTGAGAACAAAAGGAGGAACATATAACAAAAGAGGATAAAGGTACCTGAGGGAAATACACAAAAGAATTACCTGGAACAGTAAGGAAGAACATACAGACGGTGAAAAAGAATAATGGGATTAGGTAGGAAGGGAGGAAGACTCAATCCGATCTGAAGGGGTTCTTTTCAGTTGCACAAAACAAAAGCTAGGGATTGAAAGAAACCGTTTAAGACAGTGGGTGGACAGTTAACACAGTAGTAATGACATGAGAAAGTGTTGAATGAGTACTTACAATGAGTATTTAGTACCCAAGGGATTCAAACTTTAATACCAGAAACTAATCAGATATTCATGAGGAAGGAAGCAGGAAAGACAAGGATGGCACTAGGAATAGAGAGACTGTCCTTTACTGTCAGGTCAGGATATTTTTCTTCTCTCAATTATCAAATGAATGTCACACTATTATAAACAACCATCTTGCTGACATATTTAAAAACAAATGAACATCGTGTCTATATTCATAACAGTATAAGGTAAGGTCAGATGTGAGAAGTCAATAAACCTGCCAAAACCTTCCAAAGTGCTTAACGTTTTCCCTCAACCTTTCGTCCTAATCTGCTAACAATCTCACAGTTGTTAGGATTTGAAAGGAGATTGTCAGCAGATCAGGAGGCTTAATTAAGGTTGAGTGAGAACGCTAAACAAAGACATCTAATTATGACTTTACAATATTAGATTTCATTACAGTAATAAGTATTAATGATTATCTAGAGAAATATAAATTAAGTGACGACTCTAAACGTGGGTTCTTAGAAAGGTGATACATCGTTAAGTGTTCATTATCCTACAGGAGTGTGTACAAGAGTGTGTGCGGGACTGTAGATAACGACGAGAAAATATGATCTAATAAGTCTTGATTCCAGTCGAGTGTCTGACAAATGACCACTTCAGAGGGAGATGAAAGAAGGTAATATCAATATACACGTGCAATACAGGAGCTGCTTTATGTACGCCAAATGTACTCTTGTAGCCTCCTAATGTTCTAATGTACAGTACTTACATGACGTTACCACATCAATAACAGTGTTAATAACAGTGCGTTGCTTTCTGTTGTGCCTCTACATTATGACCACGTTAGACTGTTACGGTCGTGTCCTGTGTCAAAATAAGGACATAGGAACATAACAAAGAGTCTGCAAAAGGCCAGTCAGTATACACAAGGCAGCTCCTGTATTCCTAGTGCGTCCTACCGTATGTCATTCTCACCCATAAATTCAACGGCAAGGTTTTGTTACTCACGCCACGCTCCCATTACTGACCCACCGTAACACGACCAGCCTTCCTCTTCTGACACGGGGATTAAGTGACCTCTCTGACCCAGTTTTCACGTGAAGAGTTGGTGGTCACGTAATGGAGGTTGGGTGTACTGCATACTATATTGCATCATGGAACATCAACCCTACACCTCCATAAACTAAATGTTGTATTTAGTGTAGAGCCCCTGAATTATACGACACCACTTGTTGCATATTCATGTATCAACACATTCAGGGAACTGCAAGTCCTCGAACGTCGTGTTCAATTAAGGCAAAATTGATGTGATCACAGATCACGCCATTGTAAATACAGTACTGACGGCGGCAGGAGAGGCGGGAGAGGCCACTCACGCCCTGTCTCTATGATGGTGCAGCGAAGAGACACTCATTGTAACCAGACCAATCTACTTCATCAAAAATACAATTAATAATGAACCATCTCTAGTAATACGTAAGAACCACAAGAACTAGGTAATACGAGCATATAAATGTGTGCGTGTTGGTTGAGTTCAATGCCGGTCTGTCTGGCCAGCCGGCTGTGGACGCCGGGTTGAGCGGCGCCGCCATGAAGGCTACGCAACCCATCCTCCCACCCCCACGCCCACCCCAACCACCACTCCCACCCAAATACACGGATATTCAATTCCACGTGTGCCAGGCCTCTCCTTACATAGACGAGAGAGAAAACAAAGACAGCAAACAAGTTCCATCTCTGAGCGCCACTGGGTCCCCGACTCTGGAATGGGTCCACAGCCTAATGAGGATTACCGATCGGCCGCCTCGGTGCAGGTTTCTGCCTTGTGAGGAGAGGCGGCCAGGCCGGCGCGGACCAGCCAAGGATTGGAGAAGGGAAGCACCGCGCGGGATAATGTTTTCCGGTGAGCAGGAGTCTGCCGGCATACAACGTGATGACATTACACTGCCCACTCGGTTCTGACTTTTTTCCGGCGGAGGCGCTGCCACCACCCTGCCGTCCAGGCGTGGCGACAAATTTTGATGGATTATTTTTTTTGAGATAACATCATACCTGCCTGGCCTGGTTTTATCCATGAAGGTATGTAGTGAGTATGGTGAGCGGCAACGCGTCCAGGCAACCTTCCCTGGCCAGCCTCTCAATGGGTGACGTCACTGTCAGCTGACTCATCACTACGTACACACCCTTGGCCCTCAGCCATGCGTCTCATCCATCATTCAACATTATTTTCTCCCCCTTCCCAAAAATCTTACAATAAACTGGAATTCAGTGATGCAATAAGGACGCAGCATGTGTGGGGAGGGCGGGCACATCATCACACTGATGGGGCATGTGAAGCAGGTCACTAAGTAGTACTTGGTAACCGCGGCGTCCCCGGGTAAGGTGTGTGAACCTGACGCTCGAGTGGCTGCCGCTGCCGCCGCAGCCGCCCGGCCTCCTTGTCCGCGCTCCTTCTCTCTGCTTTCTGCCCAATCACGAATTATTTCCTCCTCCCTTCATGGCGTCACGGTCATTATACACCCTGTCTGTTCTACTTTGTCATTTCTATCACCATAATTTACTCCACCCTTTGTGGCGTTCCCCCTTTCTCCTTCCCCCTTCCCACAAGGCACAGCTTTCTCCTACTTTCCACCCTTCCAAGACCTTCCCTCCAACGCCCCCTTTTCATTGCACTAACACATTGCCTTCAAAGTACCACCAGTGTGTGAATACAAACATACAAATGAACCTTCATCAGCCTCCCGGGAGTCGTTAAGTGCAGCACGCATCATGAAGGCGACAGGTGTGTGTGTACACATTCCTACCACCCGCTTGACACCATCTGAGACTGAACCAGGTACACATTCCAGGTCATAACACTACATTGTTTTCTCTCTCTCTCTCTCTCTCTCTCTCTCTCTCTCTCTCTCTCTCTCTCTCTCTCTCTCTCTCTCTCTCTCTCTCTCTCTCTCTCTCTCTCTCTCTCTCTCTCTCTGTCTCTTCATTGGATGCGAATTAGTGACACGGTGAAACAAATAAATAGATAAATAGATAAACTAGTTCCATATACTGGCTTTATAGTCTTTGTTAAAACACTAAAATAACAAAGATTTTTTCGGCTTTCAACATCCTTTTCCGGGCTGGGGAACAATGACGTACACATAAAAAGGAGGGAAAAAAAAGTTAAAATAAAAAGAGGAAATTCTTCAGCGGTAACGACTCAATTTATGTTATGGCTTTGGCTGTGTTATGCGTCTTTTTATGGCTGTGCCGATATCAGAATTTTTTGCCTATTACCCACACCGATATCCATTACCGATCCGATACCAATACTGATACTCCGATACTTTCAAATGTTTCATACTTTGCTGATACCAATACTAATACTCGGATACTTTCCAGCTGTCTAACTTGTACTGATACCAATACGATGATTATGATTATGTTTACTTCATATTAACAGAAAAATCATATGCATAACAACAAGTAACATAACTGGAGTCGTAAAAACCCCTGCAATGTTACAAGTATGAACACACTGTCATAAACAGCACCACGTTGTCATGATTACAGTGTTATGAAACATGACTGTCACTGGGATGGGTGAGAAAAATTAGAGCAGCGTAGCATGTCGGCGCGTGTGTTGTGTGGTGGGTGCTTGACTTAAGTAGTTTGGTGGTGCACGCGTCCCTTAGATCACGTCCATGTTAGATTATGTCCATGAATGTGATAGTGTTAAGGCGTGTACCGATCACGTCTTTGTCATAAACTTTATATTTTTTTCTGAATTCACACAATGAAATTACTGGTACTGTGCTGTTTTTATGAAACTGAACTTTTCTTTGCAAGGTTGAAACCTATCATTTCATGTCCCATTCAATGTTACTTTATAAGTGTCGTACTCCGCCTTGTTCACGTGAATGTCATGCACTAAGTTTAAAACACCACACTAATTGTGTCACTCAAATGTATTGACCAAAGAAAATTATACTTACATGATCAAATATGATGACCATCAAAATCATCATATGATGTTCATTAAGAGCTATCTAATTGACTAAGGTAAGAAAAGTCTATATATATGTGTACTAATACTAATATTAGTACTAGTACATCGAGCAGCAGTCCGTCAGGCGCTTCCTTGACTTACATCCTGACACCACCTCTGTTTGCTGTACCCACCATGTGAGGCTCAGTAGAAGTATGGACGTGCCCTTGACAACGTCGCAGGACACCACTACCAGGCCATTGCTGACACACCAAACATTCTTGGGGCTGAAGCCACTTTCTCCACCGAACTAAACATACATTGCTCCTTTAAGTCTCCAGGGCGGGTAATGACCTCACCTTTCACGCAAGTTCTGAGCTTCTTTCCACAAGTACAGCCTTTGGCGGTGAATCCGAGGGACACCTGGATCGTGAACTAAAGTGTAACAAGGTCTTCCTAGCATACGTTTCAGATGACCGTGACTGTGATCAAGGTACTCAAGACTAGCGCCTGAGAGACAAGACCGAGCTAGCATGCCCCTTCCTTAGCGTAGTCATAGTAATGGTGATGAGGTGACAATGTGAGCACGCAAAGATGATAAGGATGGTGATGATGAAGGCGACCATGATAACAATGATAACCAAGCCACGTGTGTTCAGTATAAGCTTGAAAGAGAGGGCTTCTGGTGAGCTTATCTCCCCGCCGCTCACCACATCAAGGACACCATGCATACCCGACGGCATTTCCTCTCCTGTAACAGCCATCCATCAGATTGCACCGCTGCCACTTCAGAAGAAACTGCATCCAACTTGAAGAAAAACTATAAATGCAGTTTTTTCTTCTTTACAAAGTTTTCGCCAACAATGTGGAGACAGCATTTTTTTCCCTCAGTGGACTGGAATGCTCTCTCCCTCCCCCTCCCCAACCCACTCACCCTCACCCCCACAAAGTCAGCCCACCTCATCCCCCTCCGATGCTCTATCCCTTCAAGATGACCTTCCACTCGTCCTTGCAAGGCCCAGTCACAGCAACTACAAGTCGTATAACATGCAAGGAAGCGTGTAATTATAAACTACACACACACACACACACACACACAGACACACACACACACACACACACACACACACACACACACACACACACACACAAAGGAGGGAGGGTTCAGACACGTGTGAACACCTTTCGTCATGTCACTCAAATAGGCACTTCCGGGGAGAACAGAAGCAGGGAAGGCAGAGTTGAACCTTCCATTCCCAGTGACACGAGCAGTAAGTCCTCGTTTTAGCTGCACGCAAGTCTCCTTAACACCAATAACCATCCTCATGTCCTTCACACTAGCAGAAATTTTTTTTTAGTCCACGCTAACACTCTTATGTATAAAAAAAAAAAAATGGCACCACTCTTCTCATGAAAATCTTGCCACATCATTTTTTTTCTTCGTACAAAATTAAAAACAGACGAGAAGCGAAACCGCCAGAGTAAAGAATAAATCAACGGATAATAATAATAATAATAATAATAATAATAATAATAATAATAATAATAATAAAAACTCTTCCCAAATTAACTAGAGAAATCCTAAGAACATACACAATTTAATTCCTGAGGCGACATGACGCTATACTTATATTATATCATTACGAATATACAAAATCCTGCTAAATGGTCTAGTAGATCTAAGCCAGTTGTTGTGCAGTGAGTGAGGTGCCTTTTGCCTTTTGTAGAATCAAACCACATTGTCTGTTCTGCGCAATACAACTTCCTCTTCCCTTGTTCACTTTGTTCTATTACTAAACAGTCTAATTATATAGGGAATTTTTTCTGTTGTTTCCGTTTGCCTTTTTATTCTATTTTTTTTAAAGGCCAACATACTAAACTTTTTTCCCCCTTCTCTGATTATTTTTTCTTCTTCATTTTTTTTTGTCACATGGTAACCTAATGATCTGTTTTTTCTTCCCTTCCATCATCTGATAGTTGTCGTTTTGTTTTTTTTCTTCTTCCGCCACTCACCACTCTTGTTATCATTATTTCCCATCTTTCTTCTTCCTTTCTATCCTTTTTTTTTTTTTTTACATTCTATATCTATCGCTTTCCGGTATATTGGTCAGCTGATATCCATTTTTTTGCCTATTTCGTTTCCAGATTGGCCAGTTCTCTCCATTAATAATTCAGTTGGTTATACACATTCCACGATGATAACAATCTAGGTCTCATATTTTCGCGTGACTGTTGTTCAGAGAGAGAGAGAGAGAGAGAGAGAGAGAGAGAGAGAGAGAGAGAGAGAGAGAGAGAGAGAGAGAGAGAGAGAGAGAGAGAGAGAGAGAGAGAGAGAGGACGTGTTAATGATACAAACTCCAGAACACTCACTCTGTTTATTTTTTTCCACCTTACCTTCCTTACAACTGACTCGTTATGGAGGAGAATTGTATCAAGTCACCTCGGGAACTCAATAGTAACTATTTGGAACTTTTAATTCAATTTTGTTGTATTTATTAATTTGTTGATCTATTTTATTTGTGGGATAGAGAGTTACACTTCTTTTTTATGGGATCCTAAATTTTATGTCAGCCTTCCTTTTTCATGTATATATATTAGAAAAAAAAAGTTACCTCTACTAAAGTTTTCTTATTTCATTTGTTTTCCTCTCTTTTCTTACATGTGGCAAAGACCTTCACGTAATACTGTACGAGGGAAGGGAAGAGGATTTTCAGACATAGTAGGAAGAGATGAACAAGTAAAGAAAACCAACCTTTACTCAGAGATGCTATACAGTCGATCATTCATTAAGCATTACATCAGACTTGCTATTTCATGACCAGCAAAATAAGAACCTCTCGCCGTGGGAATAAAGTCTTATATATAATCGAGTGATGTTTGTAGATAAAAAAAAAACAGAGAAGGAAAAAAAAAAGTAGGTAGAGGGATGACGGGACAAACCTGATGTCATTTATTTTTAACATGTAATCTGTGTATACATCCTCCTCCTCCTCCTCCTCTTTTGCCTCTGCCTCTGCCTCTGCCTCTGCCTCTGCCTCTGCCTCTGCCTCTGCCTCTGCCTCTGCCTCTACTTCTACCTCTGCTTCTTCCTCTTCCTCCTCCTCTTCCTCCACTTCTTTCTTATTTTCCTATACACAAGCCTCTCATTCTTACTTGTGTTTTTTTTTATAATTAGTTTTACATTTTTAAGTGTGTGTGTGTGTGTGTGTGTGTGTGTGTGTGTGTGTGTGTGTGTGTGTGTGTGTGTGTGTTGCGTGAGTTATATTTTTTCTAGCTTTAGGATGTCGATATTTTTTCTTCTTTTATCTCTTTAATCTTATCACACCACTTTATCACTCCTCGTCCTCCTCCTCCTCTTCCTCTTCCTCGTCCCCTTTTCACCACCAGCCATACACGCAACACACGTAGACACTTCTCATCTTTTGACTCAGCCGTTTTTTCACACCACTATGCCACCTAAGCACACGTCTCTCTCTCTCTCTCTCTCTCTCTCTCTCTCTCTCTCTCTCTCTCTCTCTCTCTCTCTCTCTCTCTCTCTCTCTCTCTTTCGGGGCTTTCTTGCACTATACACTTCCGGTAAAGCCTGATTCACCATTTTCCACTTCCACAGCCTTCCCCCCTCTATGGCTCCAGGCTGTGGATGCTCCCTCCCTTCCACCCTCGTTACACGCCGCAGCCTCGGGATAAGACGGGGTTATAACAGTGGTATTGGTGATAACAATCCTGAGTATGCTGATGTATATGGATAACCTGCACATATCACATTCATATGCGAGTATATACAATACCTACGTCAGTACATTCTCAAATACTCCCTTCAGATGAGTGACAAGAATGCAGCCGTTACCGCCTTCCCCCAGCCTTCCGGTACACCCCACGGAGCAAGTAATAAAAACACCCATTATGGCTTATTGGCCCAGAATGCAGGTCACCATTATGAAGAGAGAGCTGAGAACTTGGTACGCAACATGTAAGTGAAGTGAGTGTTGGCCCTAAAGAGGCGTAGTGCCGGTGAGGGCGGGGGAGCACAGGGCGCCGCGGGTCGGAGGGGGATTGCGTCTACATCAGGATAGGGGCGGCGGCCCATCTGGCAAGTAGCCAGGAAGACGACTCCCTCCTCGGCCTGCTGAATATCACAGGACGGGTTTTGTGGTTCCGTTGTGACTGGTTGGCGGGGACTCACGCGGCCTGGCGGGCATTGGGGACCATCAGACCCCATCCTCAGGACACCAGGAGGATCAAAACACAGTCCGCTGAGCCACTCTAGACCCCGGAAGAATTATAAATGGCCAGGTCTTGTACGAAGGCAGACAATGAGATAAATGTGTAGGAAAATCTGCATTGCGATCTATACTCTCTCTCTCTCTCTCTCTCTCTCTCTCTCTCTCTCTCTCTCTCTCTCTCTCTCTCTCTCTCTCTCTCTCTCTCTCTCTCTCTCTCTCTCTCTCTCTCTCTCTCTCTCTCTCTCGTATATACATATCCGTCTCTTTGAAACCATATGTTTTACTTTAGCGAAACGGACAATGATACAATTACAATGAAAAAAATAATACCAAAAATACACAAAAGAAATTACGATACAACTAAATTAAGAATTCAATTATTCAACAGATGAATGATGATAATAATAATGGGCGGTAACGAAGTGGTCACACACACACACACACATACACACACATACACACACACACACACACACACACACACACACACACACACACGACGCTCCTCCAAACAGCAGGACACAAAACCGCCGCCCGAGGCCGAGAAGAAGGGAAACGACAGCAACAATGAAAGAATAAAAAGAAAAATAAGCGATTACACGGGAAGCTGCACCAAGTGTGGGCGGCGGAGCAGTGTTGCGGACGGCGAGCCCAGGAAGTCTTGAATAGGAAGGCAATTTTCAAACCACAGAAAATACCGTGAAGGAAGTGCGTGCATGGCAGGAGTGTTAGAGGCGGCAGCACGGCAAGCCTGGAGGGGAAGGGAGGGGGGGGAGGCGGCAAGCACACTGCACTGTTAGCCACGAGCGCGGCGTCCAACGAGGAAGCTACCGTGGTTGTTTCTGAGCAAGGGTTCGATGGGTATGAAACAAGATGTGGCGACCTTGAGGTGTGAGTAACCTTGGCATCCCGAGGGCGGGTTACTCCCATTATCCACCACATTCCTGGCCACGAGCATCCCATGACTCACTGCTGCTGCTGCTGCTGCTGCTATACGGTGCTGCTAACCTCACTTGGTCCGACTGAATAACTGGAGCTGGAGTGACGAGACGGGACAAGACAATCTGATTATCTAAGAACAGTCTGGAGGAGCGCGCGCGGACACACACACACACACACACACACACACACACACACACACACACACACACACACACACACACACACACACACACACACACTACAACAATAAATCAAGCAAGTATATAATATGTGCAGCGGCTCATCACCATTTACCGGGTTTGTTATGTGTGTAAATACTGTGTAGCGGGTCAGCTGGACCAGGCTCGCATCACTATTAGGAATCAGCCATGCAAGAAATTTAAGACATTGCCCGCTGTTATTATCTTTTTAACAAACGGTCTGACACTGATAATACACACACAAAAAAATCAGCAGAATTAATCATCAAATCAAGTATCAGTAATGTTATTCATGAAGTGTCATTGAGGACCCATTGCAGGTAGAGCGTCCCATCACTTCCGTTGTGGTCCCAGACGTTGATACTACCTATAGGTGAAGACAGAGACGACTTGGGAAGACCTGAGCATCTCCAGGTGAAGCCAT
>JAXIVD010002805.1:50000-53752 GCA_036785275.1 Cancer borealis
TTTGCATGAGTTCATATTTCAGGAAGTTTAGTAATGAACTTCCAACAGACGGTTTGGGTATCAGCAAAAGGTAGGAAACATAAAGCGGGCAACACAGCCCTCGTTAAACCTTACTTCCATCAGTCTTCATCTTGGAACAAACATCAACCTCACCAACCTCTTTTCCTTCGTGAGATAATTGATTTTATAATAAGTTTTGTTTCAGTTTATCCAGTGGAACAGTTTGAAGTGGAGGCGAAGGAGCATCTGAAGGAGCGTCTGAAGGCGGACCTGGAGGCCCGCTGCCCCACCTCGGTCTTCAGTGCTTCCTCAGGGTCGTTTACCCCGTCTCCGCTGCACTCTGTCTGCACCTCCAAAAACCTTCAATTCCCGTCTCATCATCCAGCCCAACATGACTCCCATCACCCAACCCAACATGACACCCAACATGACATCACCCAACATGACATGACACTCATTACCCAACCCAACATGACATCACCCAACCCAATATGACATCCAATGAGTGACTCCCATCACCCGACCCAACATGACATCACCCAACATGACATGACACTCATTACCCAACCCAACATGACATCACCCAACATGACATGACACTCATTACCCAACCCAACATGACATCACCCAACCCAATATGACATCCAATGAGTGACTCCCATCACCCAACCCAACATGACACCCGAGTGACTCCCATCACCCAACGAGTGACTCCCATCACCCGACCCAACATGACACCCAACGAGTGACTCCCATCACCCGACCCAACATGACACCCAACGAGTGACTCCCATCACCCGACCCAACATGACACCCATCACCCAACCCAACATGACACCCAACGAGTGACTCCCATCACCCGACCCAACATGACACCCAACGAGTGACTCCCATCACCCGACCCAACATGACTCCCATCACCCAACCCAACATGACACCCAACGAGTGACTCCCATCACCCGACCCAACATGACACCCATCACCCAACCCAACATGACACCCAACGAGTGACTCCCATCACCCGACCCAACATGACACCCATCACCCAACCCAACATGACACCCAACGAGTGACTCCCATCACCCAACCCAACATGACACCCAACGAGTGACTCCCATTCACCCAACTCAACATGAAACCAACGAGTACTCCCATCACCCAACCCAACATGACACCCAATGAGTGACTCCCATCACCCAACCCAACATGACACCCAACGAGTGACTCCCATCACCCAACCCAACATGACACCCATCACCCAACCCAACATGACACCCAACGAGTGACTCCCATCACCCAACTCAACATGACACCCATCACCCAACCCAACATGACACCCAACGAGTGACTCCCATCACCCAACCCAACATGACACCCAACGAGTGACTCCCATCACCCAACCCAACATGACACCCAACGAGTGACTCCCATCACCCGACACAACATGACACCCATCACCCAACCCAACATGACACCCAACGAGTGACTCCCATCACCCAACCCAACATGACACCCAACGAGTGACTCCCATCACCCGACCCAACATGACACCCATCACCCAACCCAACATGACACCCAACGAGTGACTCCCATCACCCGACCCAACATGACACCCATCACCCAACCCAACATGACACCCAACGAGTGACTCCCATCACCCGACCCAACATGACACCCATCACCCAACCCAACATGACACCCAACGAGTGACTCCCATCACCCGACCCAACATGACACCCATCACCCAACCCAGCATGACACCCAACGAGTGACTCCCATCACCCAACTCAACATGACACCCAACGAGTGACTCCCATCACCCGACACAAACACGACACCCGACGAGTGACTCCCATCACCCGACACAAACACGACCATCACCCGACACAACACGACACCCAACGAGTGACTCCCATCACCCAACCCAACATGACACCCAACGAGTGACTCCCATCACCCAACCCAACATGACACCCAACGAGTGACTCCCATCACCCAACCCAACATGACACCCAACGAGTGACTCCCATCACCCAACCCAACATACATGACACCCAACGAGTGACTCCCATCACCCAACCCAACATGACAGCCATCACCCAACCCAACATGACACCCAACGAGTGACTCCCATCACCCAACCCAACATGACAGCCATCACCCAACCCAACATGACACCCAACGAGTGACTCCCATCACCCAACCCAACATGACAGCCATCACCCAACCCAACATGACACCCAACGAGTGACTCCCATCACCCAACCCAACATGACAGCCATCACCCAACCCAACACGACAACACATCACTGCTGCTTCCCCCAGCAGCAGTGATCACCCATGACAACCAGCCAACACATCACTGCTGCTTCCCCCAGCAGCAGTGATCACCCATGACAACCAGCCAACACATCACTGCTGCTTCCCCAGCACCAGTGATCACCCATGATAACCAGCCAACACATCACTGCTGCTTCCCCCAGCACCAGTGATCACTCAACACAACCAAACAACACATCACTGCTACTTCCCTCAGCACCAGTGATCACCCAACACAACCAAACAACACATCACTGCTGCTTCCCCCAGCACCAGTGATCACTCAACACAACCAAACAACACATCACTGCTACTTCCCTCAGCACCAGTGATCACCCAACACAACCAAACAACACATCACTGCTACTTCCCTCAGCACCAGTGATCACTCAACACAACCAAACAACACATCACTGCTGCTTCCCTCAGCACCAGTGATCACCCAACACAACCAAACAACACATCACTGCTGCTTCCCTCAGCACCAGTGATCACCCATGACAGCCAGCGTCACACCACAACACCACAGCAAGCAAGGGGCATAACGGTGGGTGACCTTCCATGGTGATGAAGATGGTTGTGTGAGGTTATTTTCTCAAGTTTCTGATACCTTTTATTTCTCATTCCTTCACATCCTTCCACTGTTGTTTTAATCGTTCATAGTATGCACACTTCCTTGTGTTGTTAAGGTGCCTCTCTCTCCTCCTTACTCTTCATCTTGTCACACTATATATATTCCCAATACTTTCCAACTAGTTAAGTATTCGGTTTTTAAACACCGAAGTAATTTGCATGTTCCTCATTTTCTCTTCCTTCTCCATCTCCCCCTCACCCTTCTCTCTCTCTCTCTATCTCTATCTCTTTGCATGATATCATATATAAGTAAGTCTAATTATGTCCTTCCCCCATAAGAGAAAACAGATAACAAAAACAGTACATCGACGCAGCAGGACATTGACGTGTTTCTAAAGGTCAAACGTGTTAACAGGTGCGCGCTCCGTCCGCACCCTCTTTCAAAACGTTTATTTAACCCTGGGAGAACCATCTGTTTTCGTGAGGATACTACATTGGAAGGGAGAAAAGGAGTGGCTGGCAGGGAGGGACGGGGCGAGGCGAGGTGAGGTGGGGTGAAGCTGGGACGGGGCAGAGACCGGGCAGGGACGGGGCAAGGACGGTATGGCAAGGGTGTGTGTAAGGGAAGGACAAAGCTTAACCAGGCAATGACAACTCAGTGATTCATAATAGATCCAAGAAATTAATAAAGGTGAATAGGAGTTAATAGGTAATAATAATAGTGTGGTAGTGAAATGTAAAGCCCAGCTGGTACTTCACTCACTCACTCACTCACTCACATCACTCACTCCTCACTCACTCACTCACCACAAGCCACAGTAGCACGGAAATAAAACACACAGGTGATAAAATAAAAGGGG
>JAXIVD010002806.1:0-5000 GCA_036785275.1 Cancer borealis
CTGTTGCGAGCCCGGGACATTGTTTGTACAAGGTAAACGTAGTAGTATCAAGCTTTACAGTATGTTAATTGTTTTTTTCTGCTGTATACAAGAGGTATAATGTTTGCCGCCACATTTGCGTATCCGTGGAGATAAAAAAATGGAATTCTTTATCGAATTCCGTACTTTTTTTAAAACCACCCTTCGGATATGCATCTGTTTAGCGTTTTTGTTTGTCCACAAGCCACACATGTTCCTATTTGGACTTATAAAAAGACCGTGTTGTTGTGTTGTTACTAGTGCGTGATTGAATTTGTGTGTTTTGTTTAATGTCTTCTCTATGTATTTGTGTGTGTGACGCTGCTGTGTGTTAGTTAGTTAATAAGGCGTGTGAGAGGTGTTCCCGCTCTTACATATCGGGAGGGTTAGTAGTAGTAACTGAATCGATTTCTATGTTCTATTTGTTGAATTGATTTAAATATATATATCTTTTTGTGTGTGTGTGTGTGTGTGTGTGTGTGTGTGTGTGTGTGAGGCGCTGTGTTAGTTAAGGCGTGTGAGAGGTGTTCCCGGTGTGTAAGACCGGGAGAGTGAGGGTTGGGGTCGACGTGAGGATGGAGTTGAACAATGTTGCAATATTATCGGTTATTACGGAAGTGTCAGACGTCGGTTAGAAAAATGAAAACAACCATCGTGTAGGTGATAGAATGGTGCATATGATGAGCTACAATTGACAGCTTTATTTCTTTATCTATTAGAATATAATCGAGGTAGAATGAAATAGCGCATAAAGAAATGTTTTGACATGTTGTGCTTCACCACTTCGTAACTCGGTTATATTAGCTTACATTGAATTTCCAATTATTGCTTCGAGTAGTGGAAGGCTTGCTGATGGCTACGGTATGTAACACATGGTGGTGGAAAAAATAATGAGTGGTTTAAATGGTCGTTAAATTCGAATCCTTGAAAACCCGCCTTGGACGGTTTTCTTGTAGATTTGACAGTATTTTTTTATCTGCCTTTTTAACCAACTACAATATTTTATATCAGTTGTTATGGTACATCATACTGATCGTCAATGAGTGCAGATTATGAACCTGGATTTGAAAATACAATACGAGCTTAATAAATGTGAGAAACAGCGAGTTGAAGGAGAACATTTGAAAAAATTCTTTATGCGCTATTTTTTTTTCCTTCAATTATTTTGTAGCAAATGTCGTTTTAATGTTATTTTTTTTATTTCATCATGTGCATCATTGTATGACGAAGACGATGGTATACTCAGTTTTTCTTAGTGATATCTGGTAGTCTGGTAATATTTGGTAAGACTACAACATTTCTAATCACGGCCAGATTGTGAGTCTCTTAGCGACAAGGCTCGCCTCTCCCGCAGTTTTCTTCCGTCAAGGTGGTAACTAGCCGTTAAGCAATGTATGGAGATACCATCTCGCACTATAACTGCGGGAGAGGCTCTGAGTGAACAAGGTTACCTACCTCTAGCAACTGTAACGGATAGTAAGTCCTTCCCGTACTAAACTTGGAGGAGACGGCGCGGGACAATGTTTCACCGCCTGCTGCATTGAGACTGCGGGAGAGCTCTGAGTGAACAAGGTTACCTACCTCTAGCAACTGTAACGGATAGTAAGTCCTTGCCGTACTAAACTTGGAGGAGGCGGCGCGGGACAATGTTTCACCGCCTGCTGCATTGAGACTGCGGGAGAGGCTCTGAGTGAACAAGGTTACCTAACCTCTAGCAACTGTAACGGATAGTAAGTCCTTACCGTACTAAACTTGGAGGAGGCGGCGCGGGACAATGTTTCACCGCCTGCTGCATTGAGACTGCGGGAGAGCTCTGAGTGAACAAGGTTACCTACCTCTAGCAACTGTAACGGATAGTAAGTCCTTCCCGTACTAAACTTGGAGGAGGCGGCGCCGGACAATGTTTCACCGCCTGCTGCATTGAGACTGCGGGAGAGCTCTGAGTGAACAAGGTTACCTACCTCTAGCAACTGTAACGGATAGTAAGTCCTTGCCGTACTAAACTTGGAAGGAGGCGGCGCGGGACAATGTTTCACCGCCTGCTGCATTGAGACTGCGGGAGAGGCTCTGAGTGAACAAGGTTACCTAACCTCTAGCAACTGTAACGGATAGTAAGTCCTTGCCGTACTAAACTTGGAGGAGGCGGCGCGGGACAATGTTTCACCGCCTGCTGCATTGAGACTGCGGGAGAGCTCTGATTGAACAAGGTTACCTACCTCTAGCAACTGTAACGGATAGTAAGTCCTTGCCGTACTAAACTTGGAGGAGGCGGCGCCGGACAATGTTTCACCGCCTGCTGCATTGAGACTGCGGGAGAGGCTCTGAGTGAACAAGGTTACTTACCTCTAGCAACTGTAACGGATAGTAAGTCCTTGCCGTACTAAACTTGGAGGAGGCGGCGCGGGACAATGTTTCACCGCCTGCTGCATTGAGACTGCGGGAGAGGCTCTGAGTGAACAAGGTTACCTAACCTCTAGCAACTGTAACGGATAGTAAGTCCTTACCGTACTAAACTTGGAGGAGGCGGCGCGGGACAATGTTTCACCGCCTGCTGCATTGAGACTGCGGGAGAGCTCTGAGTGAACAAGGTTACCTACCTCTAGCAACTGTAACGGATAGTAAGTCCTTCCCGTACTAAACTTGGAGGAGGCGGCGCGGGACAATGTTTCACCGCCTGCTGCATTGAGACTGCGGGAGAGCTCTGAGTGAACAAGGTTACCTACCTCTAGCAACTGTAACGGATAGTAAGTCCTTCCCGTACTAAAATTGGAGGAGGCGGCGCGACGCGAGACAAACACAGAGAGAGAAAGAGACAGAGACAGAGACAGACACAGTGAGAGAAAGAGACAGAAAGAAAGAGAAAGAAACAGACACAGAGAGAGAAAGAGACAGAGACAGACACAGTGAGAGAAAGAGACAGAAAGAAAGAGAAAGAAACAGACACAGAGAGAGAAAGAGACAGAGAGAGAAAGAGACAGAGACAGAGAAAGAGACAGACACAGTGAGAGAAAGAGACAGAAAGAAAGAGAAAGAGACAGACACAGTGAGAGAAAGAGACAGAAAGAAAGAGAAAGAGACAGACACAGAGAGAGAAAGAGACAGAGAGAGAAAGAGACAGAGAAAGAAAGAGACAGAGAAAGAGACAGACACAGTGAGAGAAAGAGACAGAAAGAAAGAGAAAGAGACAGACACAGAGAGAGAAAGAGACAGAGAGAGAAAGAGACAGAGAGAGAAAGAGAAAGAGACAGAGAGAGAGAAAGAGACAGACACAGAGAGAGAAAGAGACAGAGACAGACACAGAGAGAGAAAGAGACAGAGAGAGAAAGAGAAAGAGAAAGAGACAGAGAGAGAGAAAGAGAAAGAGACAGAGAGAGAAAGAGACAGAGATAGACACAGAGAGAGAAAGAGACAGGGAGAGAAAGAGACAGAGATAGACACAGAGAGAGACAGAGATAGACACAGAGAGAGAAAGAGACAGACACAGAGAGAGAAAGAGACAGAGAAAGAGAGAGAGACAGGGAGAGAAAGAGACAGAGATAGACACAGAGAGAGAAAGAGACAGGGAGAGAAAGAGACAGAGATAGACACAGAGAGAGAAAGAGACAGGGAGAGAAAGAGACAGAGAGAGAAAGAGACAGGGAGAGAAAGAGACAGAGATAGACACAGAGAGAGAAAGAGACAGGGAGAGAAAGAGACAGGGAGAGAAAGAGACAGAGATAGACACAGAGAGAGAAAGAGACAGACACAGAGAGAGAAAGAGACAGAGAAAGAGAGAGAGAAAGAGACAGAGACAGGGAGAGAAAGAGAGAGAGAAAGAGACAGAGATAGACACAGAGAGAGAGAGAAAGAGACAGAGACAGACACAGAGAGAGAAAGAGAAAGAAAGAGACAGAGATAGACACAGAGAGAGAAAGAGACAGAGACAGACACAGAGAGAGAAAGAGACAGAGAAAGAAAGAGACAGAGACAGGGAGAGAAAGAGACAGAGAAAGAGACAGAGAGAGAGAGAAAGAGACAGAGAGAGAAAGAGAAAGAGACAGAGAGAGAGAGAGAAAGAGACAGAGAAAGAGACAGAGACAGACACAGAGAAAGAGACAGAGACAGACACAGAGAGAGAAAGAGACAGACACAGAGAGAGAAAGAGACAGACACTTTCCTAGCCTGTCTCACCACATATCCGTAATGAACCTAGACTATCTCACCGGGCCAGGTGAAACTACCTAAAACAAGCAACTATGTGCTGGAGCCCACGAGTGAAAATTATTAATGCTACCATGTATTTGTGTTAGTATTTAAGATAGAACGTTGATATTCTTAGTGCAAATAGAGTAGGCTGCGAGCTTGTAAATGCTACAAACAGATTTTCTTAATGAGCCTTAGTTTGGAAATTTTTTATTGCGTACTTGTAGAAGAAAAGTAATGTATTCCCTTAGCGGGTGGGATGTGTTTAGTGGCGTAAAATATATATGGTGAAATGTAATTATATTTTTTTTCTTCAAATTTAAATATCTCGAGAAGTAAAGCCCAAGAAGATTTTCTTTTAATACCAGTAGAAAGGCCTTGTAATGATTTACCGTCAGTATACGTGGAGGATTTCTATAGTCTCAAGACTGTCTGACGTGTTAGTTTTGCGACTTGAGGTTACTTTTGTGATACTTTTCGATGATACGTTTAAGTTCGACACTTGTTTTTGAGTGCAACTGCACAAGACTCTGACGTGTTATTTTTCGATGATACGTTCAAGTTCGACAGTTACTTTTGTGTACAACTGCACACAAGACCGTCTTGAGGTTACTTTCGGATGTTACGTTGCGTGACGAAACCTCTATATTCTTTTTACGGTGCAGTCTTAGCGAATGACAGTGAGGATGCTGTTCTATAGATAAGGGTGTGTAGTAATGTAAATATGGGTTTGCCGGGAGGATTTCGCCATCGGGATGCGTGACAAAATCTTTTTAGCCTTGTTAGGGAGGCAGAAGTGC
>JAXIVD010002806.1:10000-17500 GCA_036785275.1 Cancer borealis
CCCCCGCCCAAAGCCCGCCCAAAGACACGCGGCACACCAACCGAGAGCCCAAGCAGAGCCGATGAGGCCAACAACAGATTCGCGCGACGGCGTCGTATGGCAAGTCCCGGGCCTGCGCCCCCCTGCGTACAGGCGAGCATGCTCGGACCACCGAGCGCGCCGGGCAACCCACGAAGCCAGAGGTAGACAACAGGGGAGAGGGACTCACCCCGCGCACCTCTTTTGGAATGACCTCGCTTTGGTATGGGAGACCCGGCGGCATCGGCCGGTCAGGGATCGGCCCCGGAGGGCGCCACCGACCGAAGCCGGGACACCCCCCTTTCACTTTCATTGCGCCTTTGGGTTTAGTGCGCCCAATGACTCGCACACATGTTAGACTCCTTGGTCCGTGTTTCAAGACGGGTCGGGTGGGTCACCGACCTTTTGCACGCCGCGAGAGGAAGTATTGGCGTGGATGCGCCCCTCTGCTACACGACCGTCGCAGGGCAGCCAGGACACCGGAGGTTTCCCCCTTCGCCGGCACTAAAAGTGCACGACGTTGGGGTACCAGTCCGCCCGGGCCTTAGACGTCCCCAGCAACGGGTCGCGGCGACCTACATCACGAGGGGAAATACGCCCGCCGGCGCCGGCTTGAACGTGGGCACGCCCAAGAGTTCCTGGGTCGCATAAGCGAATCCCAACGTCCAGCCGGCTTTGGCCGACGAGCTGAATCCCCTCGGTTCGACCTTCGAGGTCCCACCCGTTTGGCTCTTAACGGTTTCACGTACTCTTGAACTCTCTCTTCAAAGTTCTTTTCAACTTTCCCTCACGGTACTTGTTCGCTATCGGTCTCGTGGTCATATTTAGCCTTAGATGGAGTTTACCACCTGCTTAGGGCTGCATTTTCAAGCAACCCGACTCTACGGAGAGGCCCTTTCCGACAATCTCTCGTGTACCCTCGCGGGCGCCGCCACACGGGCCTGTCACCCTCCATGGGTAGTGGCCGCTTTCAAGCATAACTTAGGCGGTGAGAGACTGCGTGCCGGACCCTCCGAAACGCAACACCCCTGGCGCCGGGTCACGACGCCAGGTTATGCGCTGGGCTTTTCCCAGTTCAGTCGCCCTTACTAAGGGAATCCCTGTTGGTTTCTTTTCCTCCGCTTATTAATATGCTTAAATTTGGCGGGTACTCTACCCTAACACGAGGTCGACATTGGAGCAGTAGCGACTACTATAAAGTAGTCACTGGCTTCCAGTTTTGGTTTGTGTGCGCCCGTTCCCATTAAGGTTTGATAAGGATGGGTGCTGCAGCTAACGAACCGAGGTGTAAGTAGTATAAACCGACCCGGTCGCCTTCAAGACGCCCATACGCGACTTTAGCATGCAACAGAGCCTCTGTCCTTCCTTGGAGGGAAACGAGGCAACAGGCATGGACGGCGACAAACAAAACAGCGCGTAAGCGTTGTATGTCTGTACATGGTCCTTGCCACCAAGTCCACAGATATATGACTTTGGCTTGGCAGCACATCTTTAGGGAACGCCAATTTGACTCTCGTCAAAGAGGCGAACCTCCCCAAGGCGGTCAATGCCACGCACGCAGTAGAGAGAGAGAGAGAGAGTAGAGACAAAGCTGCTACTACTACTACTACTACTACTACTCTGCCGGTGGTAACAAAGCCGATGTATTGGATTTGATATCCGACCCTCGTGTAGGAGTGACGGCAGCACATGAGAGTGCCGCCGCCGCAATGTGCGTTCGACTTGTCGATGTATCTGGTATTCTTGCGATTCACATACCGACACGCAGCTTGCTGCGGTCTTCATCGACCCACGAGCCGAGTGATCCACCGTTAAGAGTTGTGATTTTTGTCATTACGTCAGTCTCAATTGCCGACTTTCAAGACTTCCGCCATCTCTGCCTCGGGAGACGATAGTGGGAAGACGTAGTATACTGGGTTTAAATAGATAGTCACAGGTTTGTGAGAAGTACCTCGTTACCAGCCGGTGACACCTCCCGACGACGTTAAGTGACCGCTATCATTCGGAAACTTTGCCCGATAAAAGTCGGCCAACCTAGCGTACGTCGGTTGGTTGGAGTACCGGTGGTGTGAGTAATGGTCTACCTCTGTCCACAATGGACAGAAGAGAAGAGTGTGGGTTGAGCTGCGGCACTGTTTGCCTGTTCTCAGGCCGGGCCGCCAAAAATTGATGCATCGGTCAATTTTTTTTTTTTTGGTCGGTACCCGGCCACCCGAATTTTTTGGTTTTTGTTGCTGCAAGCAAACACGTTAATGATCCTTCCGCAGGTTCACCTACGGAAACCTTGTTACGACTTTTACTTCCTCTAAATGATCAAGTTTGGACATCTTTCCGTCAGCTCGAGGCGCCGAGAGACCCAACGGCGAACCGAGGGCCCGGCATCCAAGAGCGCCAGTCCGAAGGCCTCACTAAATCATTCAATCGGTAGTAGCGACGGGCGGTGTGTACAAAGGGCAGGGACGTAATCAACGCAAGCTCATGACTTGCGCTTACTGGGAATTCCTCGTTCATGGGAGACAATTGCAAACCCCAATCCCTATCATGAAAGGATTTCAACGGGTTACCCGCTCCTCTCGGAGGGGGAGGACACGTTGATCCCTTCAGTGTAGCGCGCGTGCGGCCCAGAACATCTAAGGGCATCACAGACCTGTTATTGCTCAATCTCGTGCGGCTAGAATTGCCGCTTATCCCTCTAAGAAGAAGCTGCGAACTGGACACCAATTGCTGGAGATCCGTCGACTAGTTAGTAGGCCAGAGTCTCGTTCGTTATCGGAATTAACCAGACAAATCGCTCCACCAACTAAGAACGGCCATGCACCACCACCCACCGAATCGAGAAAGAGCTCTCAATCTGTCAATCCTTCCGGTGTCTGGGCCTGGTGAGGTTCCCCGTGTTGAGTCAAATTAAGCCGCAGGCTCCACTCCTGGTGGTGCCCTTCCGTCAATTCCTTTAAGTTTCAGCTTTGCAACCATACTTCCCCCGGAACCCAAAGACTTTGGTTTCCCGGAAGCTGCCCGCCGGGTCATGGGAATAACGCCGGCGGATCGCTGGTCAGCATCGTTTATGGTTAGAACTAGGGCGGTATCTGATCGCCTTCGAACCTCTAACTTTCGTTCTTGATTAATGAAAACATCCTTGGCAAATGCTTTCGCAGTAGTTCGTCTTGCGACGGTCCAAGAATTTCACCTCTAGCGTCGCAATACGAATGCCCCCGCCTGTTCCTATTAGTCATTACCTCGGGTTCAGAAAACCGACAAAATAGAACCGAGGTCCTATTCCATTATTCCATGCATAGGCATTCAGGCCGTCAGTGTAGCCTGCTTTGAGCACTCTAATTTTTTCAAAGTAAACTCTGCCGGCCACGCGGGACACTCGATGAAGAGCACCCCGTGCGAGCCAGCGGGCTGTTGTGGCTGTTCGGAGCGTGACAGTATGCACCGGGCGGTGAACCGTCAGTCCAGAACTGAAATCCAACTACGAGCTTTTTAACCGCAACAACTTTAATATACGCTATTGGAGCTGGAATTACCGCGGCTGCTGGCACCAGACTTGCCCTCCAATAGATCCTCGTTAAAGGATTTAAAGTGTACTCATTCCGATTGCGAGGCCTCGGATGAGTCTCGCATCGTTATTTTTCGTCACTACCTCCCCGTGCCGGGAGTGGGTAATTTGCGTGCCTGCTGCCTTCCTTAGATGTGGTAGCCGTTTCTCAGGCTCCCTCTCCGGAATCGAACCCTGATTCCCCGTTACCCGTTATAGCCATTGTAGGCGTATAACCTACAATCGAAAGCTGATAAGGCAGACACTTGAAAGAGGCGGCGCCGGTGCGGAGACCGTGCGCTCAGCGACAAGTTATTCAGATTCAACACGGTGGGGTGACGGACCGAAGTCCGACCGGTTTTGAACTAATAAAAGCGCTCTTCCCTTGCGGTCAGAGACGTGGTGCATGTATTAGCTCTAGAATTACCACAGTTATCCAAGTAAGTGTGGGTACAGATCCAATGAATCATAGCTGATTTAATGAGCCATTCGCGGTTTCGCCTTAAATCGGCTTGTACTTAGACATGCATGGCTTAATCTTTGAGACAAGCATATGACTACTGGCAGGATCAACCAGGTAGCTATGTTACATCAAAACTTTTTGATTGTAATGTTTAGTAATAGCGCTAAGCGTCCATTGGCAGCATTGGCCCGCGACGCCGCGTCCCTTCTCTTTAAGGGGGAAATGGAAATAACCTTCGTTACACCATTCAAGTGTGTCCCTTCTCTCTAAGGGGGGAATGGAAATAACGTACGTTACACCATTCTAGCGTCCCTTCTCTCTAAGGGTGATATGGAAATAACGTACGTTACACCATTCAAGCGTCCCTTCTCTCTAAGGGGGGAATGGAAATAACGTACGTTACACCATCCAAGTTTGTGGTAGTAGTTGTAAGCTGCTGGGAAACGTTTATAACCCGTCTTTGCTCACGAAAAGAAACAAAAGTGTGCTTCGTTCCAACTGACCGTTCGTTAGAAGCTGCGTCAGTGTAGAGAGGTTAAAGTGATGATTCTTTAACCTACGGGATGAGTTATCGCACGGGTAGTGGAGTAACCATCACAAAGTAAGAGGGGTCGCTGCATTGAAGGCTCCCCGCTTTAGCTAACACCATATCATCATGTGCGCCGCCACGAGGAGCCACAGCTAATGCCGTGGAGCTTCTCTTCCAAAAGGAGAGGGGGTGTTGCATGAGACAGTCGTAAAAGTCTGCACGCAGAATATGTGGGTGGTTCATATGTATACGTATATATATAGAAATATATATAAGTTGTGCGTGGCCTTTGCTCTCTCTAGCAGTGTTTTACGCCACCACGTTAACACGCTCGATGTGCCAATGGTCGTCACCAGTGCATCTCAATCACTAACCGCCACCCTTAGTATATAGCCTCGGTACCTTCTTAGTAATAGGTAGAGAGAACCAAGTGGTTAGGACTGATGTCTGACGCACGTATGCAGCATTCAGCGTGAGGGACGGCACTGAGGTTGATCCAGCAACCTCGCCTCCCTACTATATTTTTCAGGTCGAACTCGTGTTAGTCTTCCCTGGGGGTAGCGGCTACCTTTACCGCGCCCAAGCTTGGTGCAGCATGAAAGAGAGCGGGGCGAGTTGGCCCCGCGCTCCACATTGGAAATTTTAAGCCACTTTGGGCCCCGCTCGGCCCGTTCTCGTGTCCAAAACCAGCCCCGCTCCGCCGGCAACTCCCCGCGCTGGTAGCGCGGGAGACCGATTCTCCTCACTGGCAACTCCATCCCGCGCTCACCCATCGCCTACCGAGCATGTCCCGTCTTCCTAGCCCGGGAGAAACATTTTCTCCACTCTCTCTCGTCACTCCTTGCTGTCTCCACGTTGGCCAGCGCGGGAGAGCGGGGCGGCTCGCTATATATTCCCTCTCGTCACTCCTTGCTGTCCCCACGTTGGCAGCGCGGGAGAGCGGGACGGCTCGCTATACACTCTCTCTCGTCACTCCTTGCCATCTCCACGTTGGCAGCGCGGGAGAGCGGGACGGCTCGCTATACCCTCTCTCTCGTCACTCCTTGCTGTCTCCACGTTGGCAGCGCGGGAGAGCGGGGCGGCTCACTATACACTCTCTCTCGTCACTCCTTGCCATCTCCACGTTGGCAGCGCGGGAGAGCGGGACGGCTCACTATACACTCTCTCTCGTCACTCCTTGCCATCTCCACGTTGGCAGCGCGGGAGAGCGGGACGGCTCGCTATACCCTCTCTCTCGTCACTCCTTGCTGTCTCCACGTTGGCAGCGCGGGAGAGCGGGACGGCTCGCTATACACTCTCTCTCGTCACTCCTTGCCGTCTCCACGTTGGCAGCGCGGGAGAGCGGGACGGCTCACTATACACTCTCTCTCGTCACTCCTTGCCGTCTCCACGTTGGCAGCGCGGGAGAGCGGGACGGCTCACTATACACTCTCTCTCGTCACTCCTTGCCATCTCCACGTTGGCAGCGCGGGAGAGCGGGACGGCTCACTATACACTCTCTCTCGTCACTCCTTGCCATCTCCACGTTGGCAGCGCGGGAGAGCGGGACGGCTCGCTATACCCTCTCTCTCGTCACTCCTTGCTGTCTCCACGTTGGCAGCGCGGGAGAGCGGGGCGGCTCACTATACACTCTCTCTCGTCACTCCTTGCTGTCTCCACGTTGGCAGCGCGGGAGAGCGAGGCGGCTCGTTATACACCCACTCTCGTCACTCCTTGCTGTCCCCACGTTGGCAGCGCGGGAGAGCGAGGCGGCTCGCTATACACTCTCTCTCGTCACTCCTTGCTGTCTCCAGGTTGGCAGCGCGGGAGATATAGGAGGCTCACTATACACACACTCCATTGTTTCTCGTGACTGGTTTCTCCCCCGTTGGCAGCGCCGGGCGGCGACTGAGAGCGGTAGAGCCACGATAAGTTTCTCGCACCCCGACTGCCTCCTCTGTTGCGAGCCCGGGACATTGTTTGTACAAGGTAAACGTAGTAGTATCAAGCTTTACAGTATGTTAATTGTTTTTTTCTGCTGTATACAAGAGGTATAATGTTTGCCGCCACATTTGCGTATCCGTGGAGATAAAAAAATGGAATTCTTTATCGAATTCCGTACTTTTTTTAAAACCACCCTTCGGATATGCATCTGTTTAGCGTTTTTGTTTGTCCACAAGCCACACATGTTCCTATTTGGACTTATAAAAAGACCGTGTTGTTGTGTTGTTACTAGTGCGTGATTGAATTTGTGTGTTTTGTTTAATGTCTTCTCTATGTATTTGTGTGTGTGACGCTGCTGTGTGTTAGTTAGTTAATAAGGCGTGTGAGAGGTGTTCCCGCTCTTACATATCGGGAGGGTTAGTAGTAGTAACTGAATCGATTTCTATGTTCTATTTGTTGAATTGATTTAAATATATATATCTTTTTGTGTGTGTGTGTGTGTGTGTGTGTGTGTGTGTGTGTGTGAGGCGCTGTGTTAGTTAAGGCGTGTGAGAGGTGTTCCCGGTGTGTAAGACCGGGAGAGTGAGGGTTGGGGTCGACGTGAGGATGGAGTTGAACAATGTTGCAATATTATCGGTTATTACGGAAGTGTCAGACGTCGGTTAGAAAAATGAAAACAACCATCGTGTAGGTGATAGAATGGTGCATATGATGAGCTACAATTGACAGCTTTATTTCTTTATCTATTAGAATATAATCGAGGTAGAATGAAATAGCGCATAAAGAAATGTTTTGACATGTTGTGCTTCACCACTTCGTAACTCGGTTATATTAGCTTACATTGAATTTCCAATTATTGCTTCGAGTAGTGGAAGGCTTGCTGATGGCTACGGTATGTAACACATGGTGGTGGAAAAAATAATGAGTGGTTTAAATGGTCGTTAAATTCGAATCCTTGAAAACCCGCCTTGGACGGTTTTCTTGTAGATTTGACAGTATTTTTTTATCTGCCTTTTTAACCAACTA
>JAXIVD010002806.1:27500-37500 GCA_036785275.1 Cancer borealis
CTGCGTGCCGGACCCTCCGAAACGCAACACCCCTGGCGCCGGGTCACGACGCCAGGTTATGCGCTGGGCTTTTCCCAGTTCAGTCGCCCTTACTAAGGGAATCCCTGTTGGTTTCTTTTCCTCCGCTTATTAATATGCTTAAATTTGGCGGGTACTCTACCCTAACACGAGGTCGACATTGGAGCAGTAGCGACTACTATAAAGTAGTCACTGGCTTCCAGTTTTGGTTTGTGTGCGCCCGTTCCCATTAAGGTTTGATAAGGATGGGTGCTGCAGCTAACGAACCGAGGTGTAAGTAGTATAAACCGACCCGGTCGCCTTCAAGACGCCCATACGCGACTTTAGCATGCAACAGAGCCTCTGTCCTTCCTTGGAGGGAAACGAGGCAACAGGCATGGACGGCGACAAACAAAACAGCGCGTAAGCGTTGTATGTCTGTACATGGTCCTTGCCACCAAGTCCACAGATATATGACTTTGGCTTGGCAGCACATCTTTAGGGAACGCCAATTTGACTCTCGTCAAAGAGGCGAACCTCCCCAAGGCGGTCAATGCCACGCACGCAGTAGAGAGAGAGAGAGAGAGTAGAGACAAAGCTGCTACTACTACTACTACTACTACTACTCTGCCGGTGGTAACAAAGCCGATGTATTGGATTTGATATCCGACCCTCGTGTAGGAGTGACGGCAGCACATGAGAGTGCCGCCGCCGCAATGTGCGTTCGACTTGTCGATGTATCTGGTATTCTTGCGATTCACATACCGACACGCAGCTTGCTGCGGTCTTCATCGACCCACGAGCCGAGTGATCCACCGTTAAGAGTTGTGATTTTTGTCATTACGTCAGTCTCAATTGCCGACTTTCAAGACTTCCGCCATCTCTGCCTCGGGAGACGATAGTGGGAAGACGTAGTATACTGGGTTTAAATAGATAGTCACAGGTTTGTGAGAAGTACCTCGTTACCAGCCGGTGACACCTCCCGACGACGTTAAGTGACCGCTATCATTCGGAAACTTTGCCCGATAAAAGTCGGCCAACCTAGCGTACGTCGGTTGGTTGGAGTACCGGTGGTGTGAGTAATGGTCTACCTCTGTCCACAATGGACAGAAGAGAAGAGTGTGGGTTGAGCTGCGGCACTGTTTGCCTGTTCTCAGGCCGGGCCGCCAAAAATTGATGCATCGGTCAATTTTTTTTTTTTTGGTCGGTACCCGGCCACCCGAATTTTTTGGTTTTTGTTGCTGCAAGCAAACACGTTAATGATCCTTCCGCAGGTTCACCTACGGAAACCTTGTTACGACTTTTACTTCCTCTAAATGATCAAGTTTGGACATCTTTCCGTCAGCTCGAGGCGCCGAGAGACCCAACGGCGAACCGAGGGCCCGGCATCCAAGAGCGCCAGTCCGAAGGCCTCACTAAATCATTCAATCGGTAGTAGCGACGGGCGGTGTGTACAAAGGGCAGGGACGTAATCAACGCAAGCTCATGACTTGCGCTTACTGGGAATTCCTCGTTCATGGGAGACAATTGCAAACCCCAATCCCTATCATGAAAGGATTTCAACGGGTTACCCGCTCCTCTCGGAGGGGGAGGACACGTTGATCCCTTCAGTGTAGCGCGCGTGCGGCCCAGAACATCTAAGGGCATCACAGACCTGTTATTGCTCAATCTCGTGCGGCTAGAATTGCCGCTTATCCCTCTAAGAAGAAGCTGCGAACTGGACACCAATTGCTGGAGATCCGTCGACTAGTTAGTAGGCCAGAGTCTCGTTCGTTATCGGAATTAACCAGACAAATCGCTCCACCAACTAAGAACGGCCATGCACCACCACCCACCGAATCGAGAAAGAGCTCTCAATCTGTCAATCCTTCCGGTGTCTGGGCCTGGTGAGGTTCCCCGTGTTGAGTCAAATTAAGCCGCAGGCTCCACTCCTGGTGGTGCCCTTCCGTCAATTCCTTTAAGTTTCAGCTTTGCAACCATACTTCCCCCGGAACCCAAAGACTTTGGTTTCCCGGAAGCTGCCCGCCGGGTCATGGGAATAACGCCGGCGGATCGCTGGTCAGCATCGTTTATGGTTAGAACTAGGGCGGTATCTGATCGCCTTCGAACCTCTAACTTTCGTTCTTGATTAATGAAAACATCCTTGGCAAATGCTTTCGCAGTAGTTCGTCTTGCGACGGTCCAAGAATTTCACCTCTAGCGTCGCAATACGAATGCCCCCGCCTGTTCCTATTAGTCATTACCTCGGGTTCAGAAAACCGACAAAATAGAACCGAGGTCCTATTCCATTATTCCATGCATAGGCATTCAGGCCGTCAGTGTAGCCTGCTTTGAGCACTCTAATTTTTTCAAAGTAAACTCTGCCGGCCACGCGGGACACTCGATGAAGAGCACCCCGTGCGAGCCAGCGGGCTGTTGTGGCTGTTCGGAGCGTGACAGTATGCACCGGGCGGTGAACCGTCAGTCCAGAACTGAAATCCAACTACGAGCTTTTTAACCGCAACAACTTTAATATACGCTATTGGAGCTGGAATTACCGCGGCTGCTGGCACCAGACTTGCCCTCCAATAGATCCTCGTTAAAGGATTTAAAGTGTACTCATTCCGATTGCGAGGCCTCGGATGAGTCTCGCATCGTTATTTTTCGTCACTACCTCCCCGTGCCGGGAGTGGGTAATTTGCGTGCCTGCTGCCTTCCTTAGATGTGGTAGCCGTTTCTCAGGCTCCCTCTCCGGAATCGAACCCTGATTCCCCGTTACCCGTTATAGCCATTGTAGGCGTATAACCTACAATCGAAAGCTGATAAGGCAGACACTTGAAAGAGGCGGCGCCGGTGCGGAGACCGTGCGCTCAGCGACAAGTTATTCAGATTCAACACGGTGGGGTGACGGACCGAAGTCCGACCGGTTTTGAACTAATAAAAGCGCTCTTCCCTTGCGGTCAGAGACGTGGTGCATGTATTAGCTCTAGAATTACCACAGTTATCCAAGTAAGTGTGGGTACAGATCCAATGAATCATAGCTGATTTAATGAGCCATTCGCGGTTTCGCCTTAAATCGGCTTGTACTTAGACATGCATGGCTTAATCTTTGAGACAAGCATATGACTACTGGCAGGATCAACCAGGTAGCTATGTTACATCAAAACTTTTTGATTGTAATGTTTAGTAATAGCGCTAAGCGTCCATTGGCAGCATTGGCCCGCGACGCCGCGTCCCTTCTCTTTAAGGGGGAAATGGAAATAACCTTCGTTACACCATTCAAGTGTGTCCCTTCTCTCTAAGGGGGGAATGGAAATAACGTACGTTACACCATTCTAGCGTCCCTTCTCTCTAAGGGTGATATGGAAATAACGTACGTTACACCATTCAAGCGTCCCTTCTCTCTAAGGGGGGAATGGAAATAACGTACGTTACACCATCCAAGTTTGTGGTAGTAGTTGTAAGCTGCTGGGAAACGTTTATAACCCGTCTTTGCTCACGAAAAGAAACAAAAGTGTGCTTCGTTCCAACTGACCGTTCGTTAGAAGCTGCGTCAGTGTAGAGAGGTTAAAGTGATGATTCTTTAACCTACGGGATGAGTTATCGCACGGGTAGTGGAGTAACCATCACAAAGTAAGAGGGGTCGCTGCATTGAAGGCTCCCCGCTTTAGCTAACACCATATCATCATGTGCGCCGCCACGAGGAGCCACAGCTAATGCCGTGGAGCTTCTCTTCCAAAAGGAGAGGGGGTGTTGCATGAGACAGTCGTAAAAGTCTGCACGCAGAATATGTGGGTGGTTCATATGTATACGTATATATATAGAAATATATATAAGTTGTGCGTGGCCTTTGCTCTCTCTAGCAGTGTTTTACGCCACCACGTTAACACGCTCGATGTGCCAATGGTCGTCACCAGTGCATCTCAATCACTAACCGCCACCCTTAGTATATAGCCTCGGTACCTTCTTAGTAATAGGTAGAGAGAACCAAGTGGTTAGGACTGATGTCTGACGCACGTATGCAGCATTCAGCGTGAGGGACGGCACTGAGGTTGATCCAGCAACCTCGCCTCCCTACTATATTTTTCAGGTCGAACTCGTGTTAGTCTTCCCTGGGGGTAGCGGCTACCTTTACCGCGCCCAAGCTTGGTGCAGCATGAAAGAGAGCGGGGCGAGTTGGCCCCGCGCTCCACATTGGAAATTTTAAGCCACTTTGGGCCCCGCTCGGCCCGTTCTCGTGTCCAAAACCAGCCCCGCTCCGCCGGCAACTCCCCGCGCTGGTAGCGCGGGAGACCGATTCTCCTCACTGGCAACTCCATCCCGCGCTCACCCATCGCCTACCGAGCATGTCCCGTCTTCCTAGCCCGGGAGAAACATTTTCTCCACTCTCTCTCGTCACTCCTTGCTGTCTCCACGTTGGCCAGCGCGGGAGAGCGGGGCGGCTCGCTATATATTCCCTCTCGTCACTCCTTGCTGTCCCCACGTTGGCAGCGCGGGAGAGCGGGACGGCTCGCTATACACTCTCTCTCGTCACTCCTTGCCATCTCCACGTTGGCAGCGCGGGAGAGCGGGACGGCTCGCTATACCCTCTCTCTCGTCACTCCTTGCTGTCTCCACGTTGGCAGCGCGGGAGAGCGGGGCGGCTCACTATACACTCTCTCTCGTCACTCCTTGCCATCTCCACGTTGGCAGCGCGGGAGAGCGGGACGGCTCACTATACACTCTCTCTCGTCACTCCTTGCCATCTCCACGTTGGCAGCGCGGGAGAGCGGGACGGCTCGCTATACCCTCTCTCTCGTCACTCCTTGCTGTCTCCACGTTGGCAGCGCGGGAGAGCGGGACGGCTCGCTATACACTCTCTCTCGTCACTCCTTGCCGTCTCCACGTTGGCAGCGCGGGAGAGCGGGACGGCTCACTATACACTCTCTCTCGTCACTCCTTGCCGTCTCCACGTTGGCAGCGCGGGAGAGCGGGACGGCTCACTATACACTCTCTCTCGTCACTCCTTGCCATCTCCACGTTGGCAGCGCGGGAGAGCGGGACGGCTCACTATACACTCTCTCTCGTCACTCCTTGCCATCTCCACGTTGGCAGCGCGGGAGAGCGGGACGGCTCGCTATACCCTCTCTCTCGTCACTCCTTGCTGTCTCCACGTTGGCAGCGCGGGAGAGCGGGGCGGCTCACTATACACTCTCTCTCGTCACTCCTTGCTGTCTCCACGTTGGCAGCGCGGGAGAGCGAGGCGGCTCGTTATACACCCACTCTCGTCACTCCTTGCTGTCCCCACGTTGGCAGCGCGGGAGAGCGAGGCGGCTCGCTATACACTCTCTCTCGTCACTCCTTGCTGTCTCCAGGTTGGCAGCGCGGGAGATATAGGAGGCTCACTATACACACACTCCATTGTTTCTCGTGACTGGTTTCTCCCCCGTTGGCAGCGCCGGGCGGCGACTGAGAGCGGTAGAGCCACGATAAGTTTCTCGCACCCCGACTGCCTCCTCTGTTGCGAGCCCGGGACATTGTTTGTACAAGGTAAACGTAGTAGTATCAAGCTTTACAGTATGTTAATTGTTTTTTTCTGCTGTATACAAGAGGTATAATGTTTGCCGCCACATTTGCGTATCCGTGGAGATAAAAAAATGGAATTCTTTATCGAATTCCGTACTTTTTTTAAAACCACCCTTCGGATATGCATCTGTTTAGCGTTTTTGTTTGTCCACAAGCCACACATGTTCCTATTTGGACTTATAAAAAGACCGTGTTGTTGTGTTGTTACTAGTGCGTGATTGAATTTGTGTGTTTTGTTTAATGTCTTCCTATGTATTTGTGTGTGTGACGCTGCTGTGTGTTAGTTAGTTAATAAGGCGTGTGAGAGGTGTTCCCGCTCTTACATATCGGGAGGGTTAGTAGTAGTAACTGAATCGATTTCTATGTTCTATTTGTTGAATTGATTTAAATATATATATCTTTTTGTGTGTGTGTGTGTGTGTGTGTGTGTGTGTGTGTGTGTGAGGCGCTGTGTTAGTTAAGGCGTGTGAGAGGTGTTCCCGGTGTGTAAGACCGGGAGAGTGAGGGTTGGGGTCGACGTGAGGATGGAGTTGAACAATGTTGCAATATTATCGGTTATTACGGAAGTGTCAGACGTCGGTTAGAAAAATGAAAACAACCATCGTGTAGGTGATAGAATGGTGCATATGATGAGCTACAATTGACAGCTTTATTTCTTTATCTATTAGAATATAATCGAGGTAGAATGAAATAGCGCATAAAGAAATGTTTTGACATGTTGTGCTTCACCACTTCGTAACTCGGTTATATTAGCTTACATTGAATTTCCAATTATTGCTTCGAGTAGTGGAAGGCTTGCTGATGGCTACGGTATGTAACACATGGTGGTGGAAAAAATAATGAGTGGTTTAAATGGTCGTTAAATTCGAATCCTTGAAAACCCGCCTTGGACGGTTTTCTTGTAGATTTGACAGTATTTTTTTATCTGCCTTTTTAACCAACTACAATATTTTATATCAGTTGTTATGGTACATCATACTGATCGTCAATGAGTGCAGATTATGAACCTGGATTTGAAAATACAATACGAGCTTAATAAATGTGAGAAACAGCGAGTTGAAGGAGAACATTTGAAAAAATTCTTTATGCGCTATTTTTTTTTCCTTCAATTATTTTGTAGCAAATGTCGTTTTAATGTTATTTTTTTTATTTCATCATGTGCATCATTGTATGACGAAGACGATGGTATACTCAGTTTTTCTTAGTGATATCTGGTAGTCTGGTAATATTTGGTAAGACTACAACATTTCTAATCACGGCCAGATTGTGAGTCTCTTAGCGACAAGGCTCGCCTCTCCCGCAGTTTTCTTCCGTCAAGGTGGTAACTAGCCGTTAAGCAATGTATGGAGATACCATCTCGCACTATAACTGCGGGAGAGGCTCTGAGTGAACAAGGTTACCTACCTCTAGCAACTGTAACGGATAGTAAGTCCTTCCCGTACTAAACTTGGAGGAGACGGCGCGGGACAATGTTTCACCGCCTGCTGCATTGAGACTGCGGGAGAGCTCTGAGTGAACAAGGTTACCTACCTCTAGCAACTGTAACGGATAGTAAGTCCTTGCCGTACTAAACTTGGAGGAGGCGGCGCGGGACAATGTTTCACCGCCTGCTGCATTGAGACTGCGGGAGAGCTCTGAGTGAACAAGGTTACCTAACCTCTAGCAACTGTAACGGATAGTAAGTCCTTACAGTACTAAACTTGGAGGAGGCGGCGCGGGACAATGTTTCACCGCCTGCTGCATTGAGACTGCGGGAGAGCTCTGAGTGAACAAGGTTACCTACCTCTAGCAACTGTAACGGATAGTAAGTCCTTCCGTACTAAACTTGGAAGGAGGCGGCGCGGGACAATGTTTCACCGCCTGCTGCATTGAGACTGCGGGAGAGCTCTGAGTGAACAAGGTTACCTACCTCTAGCAACTGTAACGGATAGTAAGTCCTTGCCGTACTAAACTTGGAGGAGGCGGCGCGGGACAATGTTTCACCGCCTGCTGCATTGAGACTGCGGGAGAGGCTCTGAGTGAACAAGGTTACCTAACCTCTAGCAACTGTAACGGATAGTAAGTCCTTGCCGTACTAAACTTGGAGGAGGCGGCGCGGGACAATGTTTCACCGCCTGCTGCATTGAGACTGCGGGAGAGCTCTGAGTGAACAAGGTTACCTACCTCTAGCAACTGTAACGGATAGTAAGTCCTTGCCGTACTAAACTTGGAGGAGGCGGCGCGGGACAATGTTTCACCGCCTGCTGCATTGAGACTGCGGGAGAGGCTCTGAGTGAACAAGGTTACCTACCTCTAGCAACTGTAACGGATAGTAAGTCCTTGCCGTACTAAACTTGGAGGAGGCGGCGCGGGACAATGTTTCACCGCCTGCTGCATTGAGACTGCGGGAGGGCTCTGAGTGAACAAGGTTACCTAACCTCTAGCAACTGTAACGGATAGTAAGTCCTTACCGTACTAAACTTGGAGGAGGCGGCGCGGGACAATGTTTCACCGCCTGCTGCATTGAGACTGCGGGAGAGCTCTGAGTGAACAAGGTTACCTACCTCTAGCAACTGTAACGGATAGTAAGTCCTTCCCGTACTAAACGTGGAGGAGGCGGCGCGGGACAATGTTTCACCGCCTGCTGCATTGAGACTGCGGGAGAGCTCTGAGTGAACAAGGTTACCTACCTCTAGCAACTGTAACGGATAGTAAGTCCTTCCCGTACTAAAATTGGAGGAGGCGGCGCGACGCGAGACAAACACAGAGAGAGAAAGAGACAGAGACAGAGACAGACACAGTGAGAGAAAGAGACAGAAAGAAAGAGAAAGAAACAGACACAGAGAGAGAAAGAGACAGAGACAGACACAGTGAGAGAACAGAGACAGAAAGAAAGAGAAAGAAACAGACACAGAGAGAGAAAGAGACAGAAAGAAAGAGAAAGAGACAGACACAAGAAGACAGACACAGTGAGAGAAAGAGACAGAAAGAAAGGAGAAAGAGACAGACACAGTGAGAGAAAGAGACAGAAAGAGAAGAGAAAGAGACAGACACAGAGAGAGAAAGAGACAGAGAGAGAAAGAGACAGAGAAAGAAAGAGACAGAGAAAGAGACAGACACAGTGAGAGAAAGAAGACAGAAAGAAAGAGAAAGAGACAGACACAGAGAGAGAAAGAGACAGAGAGAGAAAGAGACAGAGAGAGAAAGAGAAAGAGACAGAGAGAGAGAAGAGACAGACACAGAGAGAAAGAGACAGAGACAGACACAGAGAGAGAAAGAGACAGAGGAGAAAGAGAAAGAGAAAGAGACAGAGAGAAGAGAAAGAGAAAGAGACAGAGAGAGAAAGAGACAGAGATAGACACAGAGAGGAAAGAGACAGGGAGAGAAAGAGACAGAGATAACACAGAAGAGAGACAGAGATAGACACAGAGAGAGAAAGAGACAGACACAGAGAGAAAGAGACAGAGAAAGAGAGAGAGACAGGGAGAGAAAGAGACAGAGATAGACACAGAGAGAGAAAGAGACAGGAGAGAAAGAGACAGAGACAGAGAGAGAGAAAAAGGAGAGGCAGAGAGAGAGAGAAGAGAGAAGAAAGAGACAGAGATAGACACAGAGAGAGAAAGAGACAGGGAGAGAAGAGACAGGAGAGAAAGAGACAGAGATAGACACAGAGAGAGAAAGAGACAGACACAGAGAGAGAAAGAGACAGAGAAAGAGAGAAGAGAGAGAAGAGACAGAGAGAGACAGAGAGAGAGAAAGAGACAGAGAGAGACACAGAGAGAGAGAAAGAGACAGAGACAGACACAGAGAGAGAGAAGAGAGAGAAAGAGACAGAGATAGACACAGAGAGAGAAAGAGACAGAGACGAACAGAGAGAGAAAAGAGACAGAGAAAGGGGGAAGAGAAAGAGACAGAGAAAGAAAGAGACAGAGACAGGGAGAGAAAGAGACAGAGAAAGAGACAGAGAGAGAGAGAAAGAGACAGAGAGAGAAAGAGAAAGAGACAGAGAGAGAGAGAGAAAGAGACAGAGAAAGAGACAGAGACAGACACAGAGAAAGAGACAGAGACAGACACAGAGAGAGAAAGAGACAGACACAGAGAGAGAAAGAGACAGACACTTTCCTAGCCTGTCTCACCACATATCCGTAATGAACCTAGACTATCTCACCGGGCCAGGTGAAACTACCTAAAACAAGCAACTATGTGCTGGAGCCCACGAGTGAAAATTATTAATGCTACCATGTATTTGTGTTAGTATTTAAGATAGAACGTTGATATTCTTAGTGCAAATAGAGTAGGCTGCGAGCTTGTAAATGCTACAAACAGATTTTCTTAATGAGCCTTAGTTTGGAAATTTTTTATTGCGTACTTGTAGAAGAAAAGTAATGTATTCCCTTAGCGGGTGGGATGTGTTTAGTGGCGTAAAATATATATGGTGAAATGTAATTATATTTTTTTTCTTCAAATTTAAATATCTCGA
>JAXIVD010002806.1:42500-52500 GCA_036785275.1 Cancer borealis
CAGCGCCAGTTCTGCTTACCAAAAATGGCCCACTAGATACTCGGATTAGTCGCCGAAGCTTCAGCATTCAAGCAAGCTCGGCATCTCACCCATTTAAAGTTTGAGAATAGGTTGAGGACGTTTCGTCCCCAAGACCTCTAATCATTCGCTTTACCGGATGAAACTCCTTTGTTTCCGCGAGTACCAGCTATCCTGAGGGAAACTTCGGAGGGAACCAGCTACTAGATGGTTCGATTAGTCTTTCGCCCCTATACCCAGCTCTGACAATCGATTTGCACGTCAGAATTGCTACGGACCTCCACCAGAGTTTCCTCTGGCTTCATCCTGGCCAGGCATAGTTCACCATCTTTCGGGTCCCAACATGTCTGCTCATGGTACTTGCCGACAGCACACGCGCTAGGCCACTCCGGACAGAGCAGGATCAGAAGGCGTAACCGCGCCGGACGAACCCAGGAAGAAGCCGTGAAGCCCCCGCCCAAAGCCCGCCCAAAGACACGCGGCACACCAACCGAGAGCCCAAGCAGAGCCGATGAGGCCAACAACAGATTCGCGCGACGGCGTCGTATGGCAAGTCCCGGGCCTGCGCCCCCCTGCGTACAGGCGAGCATGCTCGGACCACCGAGCGCGCCGGGCAACCCACGAAGCCAGAGGTAGACAACAGGGGAGAGGGACTCACCCCGCGCACCTCTTTTGGAATGACCTCGCTTTGGTATGGGAGACCCGGCGGCATCGGCCGGTCAGGGATCGGCCCCGGAGGGCGCCACCGACCGAAGCCGGGACACCCCCCTTTCACTTTCATTGCGCCTTTGGGTTTAGTGCGCCCAATGACTCGCACACATGTTAGACTCCTTGGTCCGTGTTTCAAGACGGGTCGGGTGGGTCACCGACCTTTTGCACGCCGCGAGAGGAAGTATTGGCGTGGATGCGCCCCTCTGCTACACGACCGTCGCAGGGCAGCCAGGACACCGGAGGTTTCCCCCTTCGCCGGCACTAAAAGTGCACGACGTTGGGGTACCAGTCCGCCCGGGCCTTAGACGTCCCCAGCAACGGGTCGCGGCGACCTACATCACGAGGGGAAATACGCCCGCCGGCGCCGGCTTGAACGTGGGCACGCCCAAGAGTTCCTGGGTCGCATAAGCGAATCCCAACGTCCAGCCGGCTTTGGCCGACGAGCTGAATCCCCTCGGTTCGACCTTCGAGGTCCCACCCGTTTGGCTCTTAACGGTTTCACGTACTCTTGAACTCTCTCTTCAAAGTTCTTTTCAACTTTCCCTCACGGTACTTGTTCGCTATCGGTCTCGTGGTCATATTTAGCCTTAGATGGAGTTTACCACCTGCTTAGGGCTGCATTTTCAAGCAACCCGACTCTACGGAGAGGCCCTTTCCGACAATCTCTCGTGTACCCTCGCGGGCGCCGCCACACGGGCCTGTCACCCTCCATGGGTAGTGGCCGCTTTCAAGCATAACTTAGGCGGTGAGAGACTGCGTGCCGGACCCTCCGAAACGCAACACCCCTGGCGCCGGGTCACGACGCCAGGTTATGCGCTGGGCTTTTCCCAGTTCAGTCGCCCTTACTAAGGGAATCCCTGTTGGTTTCTTTTCCTCCGCTTATTAATATGCTTAAATTTGGCGGGTACTCTACCCTAACACGAGGTCGACATTGGAGCAGTAGCGACTACTATAAAGTAGTCACTGGCTTCCAGTTTTGGTTTGTGTGCGCCCGTTCCCATTAAGGTTTGATAAGGATGGGTGCTGCAGCTAACGAACCGAGGTGTAAGTAGTATAAACCGACCCGGTCGCCTTCAAGACGCCCATACGCGACTTTAGCATGCAACAGAGCCTCTGTCCTTCCTTGGAGGGAAACGAGGCAACAGGCATGGACGGCGACAAACAAAACAGCGCGTAAGCGTTGTATGTCTGTACATGGTCCTTGCCACCAAGTCCACAGATATATGACTTTGGCTTGGCAGCACATCTTTAGGGAACGCCAATTTGACTCTCGTCAAAGAGGCGAACCTCCCCAAGGCGGTCAATGCCACGCACGCAGTAGAGAGAGAGAGAGAGAGTAGAGACAAAGCTGCTACTACTACTACTACTACTACTACTCTGCCGGTGGTAACAAAGCCGATGTATTGGATTTGATATCCGACCCTCGTGTAGGAGTGACGGCAGCACATGAGAGTGCCGCCGCCGCAATGTGCGTTCGACTTGTCGATGTATCTGGTATTCTTGCGATTCACATACCGACACGCAGCTTGCTGCGGTCTTCATCGACCCACGAGCCGAGTGATCCACCGTTAAGAGTTGTGATTTTTGTCATTACGTCAGTCTCAATTGCCGACTTTCAAGACTTCCGCCATCTCTGCCTCGGGAGACGATAGTGGGAAGACGTAGTATACTGGGTTTAAATAGATAGTCACAGGTTTGTGAGAAGTACCTCGTTACCAGCCGGTGACACCTCCCGACGACGTTAAGTGACCGCTATCATTCGGAAACTTTGCCCGATAAAAGTCGGCCAACCTAGCGTACGTCGGTTGGTTGGAGTACCGGTGGTGTGAGTAATGGTCTACCTCTGTCCACAATGGACAGAAGAGAAGAGTGTGGGTTGAGCTGCGGCACTGTTTGCCTGTTCTCAGGCCGGGCCGCCAAAAATTGATGCATCGGTCAATTTTTTTTTTTTTGGTCGGTACCCGGCCACCCGAATTTTTTGGTTTTTGTTGCTGCAAGCAAACACGTTAATGATCCTTCCGCAGGTTCACCTACGGAAACCTTGTTACGACTTTTACTTCCTCTAAATGATCAAGTTTGGACATCTTTCCGTCAGCTCGAGGCGCCGAGAGACCCAACGGCGAACCGAGGGCCCGGCATCCAAGAGCGCCAGTCCGAAGGCCTCACTAAATCATTCAATCGGTAGTAGCGACGGGCGGTGTGTACAAAGGGCAGGGACGTAATCAACGCAAGCTCATGACTTGCGCTTACTGGGAATTCCTCGTTCATGGGAGACAATTGCAAACCCCAATCCCTATCATGAAAGGATTTCAACGGGTTACCCGCTCCTCTCGGAGGGGGAGGACACGTTGATCCCTTCAGTGTAGCGCGCGTGCGGCCCAGAACATCTAAGGGCATCACAGACCTGTTATTGCTCAATCTCGTGCGGCTAGAATTGCCGCTTATCCCTCTAAGAAGAAGCTGCGAACTGGACACCAATTGCTGGAGATCCGTCGACTAGTTAGTAGGCCAGAGTCTCGTTCGTTATCGGAATTAACCAGACAAATCGCTCCACCAACTAAGAACGGCCATGCACCACCACCCACCGAATCGAGAAAGAGCTCTCAATCTGTCAATCCTTCCGGTGTCTGGGCCTGGTGAGGTTCCCCGTGTTGAGTCAAATTAAGCCGCAGGCTCCACTCCTGGTGGTGCCCTTCCGTCAATTCCTTTAAGTTTCAGCTTTGCAACCATACTTCCCCCGGAACCCAAAGACTTTGGTTTCCCGGAAGCTGCCCGCCGGGTCATGGGAATAACGCCGGCGGATCGCTGGTCAGCATCGTTTATGGTTAGAACTAGGGCGGTATCTGATCGCCTTCGAACCTCTAACTTTCGTTCTTGATTAATGAAAACATCCTTGGCAAATGCTTTCGCAGTAGTTCGTCTTGCGACGGTCCAAGAATTTCACCTCTAGCGTCGCAATACGAATGCCCCCGCCTGTTCCTATTAGTCATTACCTCGGGTTCAGAAAACCGACAAAATAGAACCGAGGTCCTATTCCATTATTCCATGCATAGGCATTCAGGCCGTCAGTGTAGCCTGCTTTGAGCACTCTAATTTTTTCAAAGTAAACTCTGCCGGCCACGCGGGACACTCGATGAAGAGCACCCCGTGCGAGCCAGCGGGCTGTTGTGGCTGTTCGGAGCGTGACAGTATGCACCGGGCGGTGAACCGTCAGTCCAGAACTGAAATCCAACTACGAGCTTTTTAACCGCAACAACTTTAATATACGCTATTGGAGCTGGAATTACCGCGGCTGCTGGCACCAGACTTGCCCTCCAATAGATCCTCGTTAAAGGATTTAAAGTGTACTCATTCCGATTGCGAGGCCTCGGATGAGTCTCGCATCGTTATTTTTCGTCACTACCTCCCCGTGCCGGGAGTGGGTAATTTGCGTGCCTGCTGCCTTCCTTAGATGTGGTAGCCGTTTCTCAGGCTCCCTCTCCGGAATCGAACCCTGATTCCCCGTTACCCGTTATAGCCATTGTAGGCGTATAACCTACAATCGAAAGCTGATAAGGCAGACACTTGAAAGAGGCGGCGCCGGTGCGGAGACCGTGCGCTCAGCGACAAGTTATTCAGATTCAACACGGTGGGGTGACGGACCGAAGTCCGACCGGTTTTGAACTAATAAAAGCGCTCTTCCCTTGCGGTCAGAGACGTGGTGCATGTATTAGCTCTAGAATTACCACAGTTATCCAAGTAAGTGTGGGTACAGATCCAATGAATCATAGCTGATTTAATGAGCCATTCGCGGTTTCGCCTTAAATCGGCTTGTACTTAGACATGCATGGCTTAATCTTTGAGACAAGCATATGACTACTGGCAGGATCAACCAGGTAGCTATGTTACATCAAAACTTTTTGATTGTAATGTTTAGTAATAGCGCTAAGCGTCCATTGGCAGCATTGGCCCGCGACGCCGCGTCCCTTCTCTTTAAGGGGGAAATGGAAATAACCTTCGTTACACCATTCAAGTGTGTCCCTTCTCTCTAAGGGGGGAATGGAAATAACGTACGTTACACCATTCTAGCGTCCCTTCTCTCTAAGGGTGATATGGAAATAACGTACGTTACACCATTCAAGCGTCCCTTCTCTCTAAGGGGGGAATGGAAATAACGTACGTTACACCATCCAAGTTTGTGGTAGTAGTTGTAAGCTGCTGGGAAACGTTTATAACCCGTCTTTGCTCACGAAAAGAAACAAAAGTGTGCTTCGTTCCAACTGACCGTTCGTTAGAAGCTGCGTCAGTGTAGAGAGGTTAAAGTGATGATTCTTTAACCTACGGGATGAGTTATCGCACGGGTAGTGGAGTAACCATCACAAAGTAAGAGGGGTCGCTGCATTGAAGGCTCCCCGCTTTAGCTAACACCATATCATCATGTGCGCCGCCACGAGGAGCCACAGCTAATGCCGTGGAGCTTCTCTTCCAAAAGGAGAGGGGGTGTTGCATGAGACAGTCGTAAAAGTCTGCACGCAGAATATGTGGGTGGTTCATATGTATACGTATATATATAGAAATATATATAAGTTGTGCGTGGCCTTTGCTCTCTCTAGCAGTGTTTTACGCCACCACGTTAACACGCTCGATGTGCCAATGGTCGTCACCAGTGCATCTCAATCACTAACCGCCACCCTTAGTATATAGCCTCGGTACCTTCTTAGTAATAGGTAGAGAGAACCAAGTGGTTAGGACTGATGTCTGACGCACGTATGCAGCATTCAGCGTGAGGGACGGCACTGAGGTTGATCCAGCAACCTCGCCTCCCTACTATATTTTTCAGGTCGAACTCGTGTTAGTCTTCCCTGGGGGTAGCGGCTACCTTTACCGCGCCCAAGCTTGGTGCAGCATGAAAGAGAGCGGGGCGAGTTGGCCCCGCGCTCCACATTGGAAATTTTAAGCCACTTTGGGCCCCGCTCGGCCCGTTCTCGTGTCCAAAACCAGCCCCGCTCCGCCGGCAACTCCCCGCGCTGGTAGCGCGGGAGACCGATTCTCCTCACTGGCAACTCCATCCCGCGCTCACCCATCGCCTACCGAGCATGTCCCGTCTTCCTAGCCCGGGAGAAACATTTTCTCCACTCTCTCTCGTCACTCCTTGCTGTCTCCACGTTGGCCAGCGCGGGAGAGCGGGGCGGCTCGCTATATATTCCCTCTCGTCACTCCTTGCTGTCCCCACGTTGGCAGCGCGGGAGAGCGGGACGGCTCGCTATACACTCTCTCTCGTCACTCCTTGCCATCTCCACGTTGGCAGCGCGGGAGAGCGGGACGGCTCGCTATACCCTCTCTCTCGTCACTCCTTGCTGTCTCCACGTTGGCAGCGCGGGAGAGCGGGGCGGCTCACTATACACTCTCTCTCGTCACTCCTTGCCATCTCCACGTTGGCAGCGCGGGAGAGCGGGACGGCTCACTATACACTCTCTCTCGTCACTCCTTGCCATCTCCACGTTGGCAGCGCGGGAGAGCGGGACGGCTCGCTATACCCTCTCTCTCGTCACTCCTTGCTGTCTCCACGTTGGCAGCGCGGGAGAGCGGGACGGCTCGCTATACACTCTCTCTCGTCACTCCTTGCCGTCTCCACGTTGGCAGCGCGGGAGAGCGGGACGGCTCACTATACACTCTCTCTCGTCACTCCTTGCCGTCTCCACGTTGGCAGCGCGGGAGAGCGGGACGGCTCACTATACACTCTCTCTCGTCACTCCTTGCCATCTCCACGTTGGCAGCGCGGGAGAGCGGGACGGCTCACTATACACTCTCTCTCGTCACTCCTTGCCATCTCCACGTTGGCAGCGCGGGAGAGCGGGACGGCTCGCTATACCCTCTCTCTCGTCACTCCTTGCTGTCTCCACGTTGGCAGCGCGGGAGAGCGGGGCGGCTCACTATACACTCTCTCTCGTCACTCCTTGCTGTCTCCACGTTGGCAGCGCGGGAGAGCGAGGCGGCTCGTTATACACCCACTCTCGTCACTCCTTGCTGTCCCCACGTTGGCAGCGCGGGAGAGCGAGGCGGCTCGCTATACACTCTCTCTCGTCACTCCTTGCTGTCTCCAGGTTGGCAGCGCGGGAGATATAGGAGGCTCACTATACACACACTCCATTGTTTCTCGTGACTGGTTTCTCCCCCGTTGGCAGCGCCGGGCGGCGACTGAGAGCGGTAGAGCCACGATAAGTTTCTCGCACCCCGACTGCCTCCTCTGTTGCGAGCCCGGGACATTGTTTGTACAAGGTAAACGTAGTAGTATCAAGCTTTACAGTATGTTAATTGTTTTTTTCTGCTGTATACAAGAGGTATAATGTTTGCCGCCACATTTGCGTATCCGTGGAGATAAAAAAATGGAATTCTTTATCGAATTCCGTACTTTTTTTAAAACCACCCTTCGGATATGCATCTGTTTAGCGTTTTTGTTTGTCCACAAGCCACACATGTTCCTATTTGGACTTATAAAAAGACCGTGTTGTTGTGTTGTTACTAGTGCGTGATTGAATTTGTGTGTTTTGTTTAATGTCTTCTCTATGTATTTGTGTGTGTGACGCTGCTGTGTGTTAGTTAGTTAATAAGGCGTGTGAGAGGTGTTCCCGCTCTTACATATCGGGAGGGTTAGTAGTAGTAACTGAATCGATTTCTATGTTCTATTTGTTGAATTGATTTAAATATATATATCTTTTTGTGTGTGTGTGTGTGTGTGTGTGTGTGTGTGTGTGTGTGAGGCGCTGTGTTAGTTAAGGCGTGTGAGAGGTGTTCCCGGTGTGTAAGACCGGGAGAGTGAGGGTTGGGGTCGACGTGAGGATGGAGTTGAACAATGTTGCAATATTATCGGTTATTACGGAAGTGTCAGACGTCGGTTAGAAAAATGAAAACAACCATCGTGTAGGTGATAGAATGGTGCATATGATGAGCTACAATTGACAGCTTTATTTCTTTATCTATTAGAATATAATCGAGGTAGAATGAAATAGCGCATAAAGAAATGTTTTGACATGTTGTGCTTCACCACTTCGTAACTCGGTTATATTAGCTTACATTGAATTTCCAATTATTGCTTCGAGTAGTGGAAGGCTTGCTGATGGCTACGGTATGTAACACATGGTGGTGGAAAAAATAATGAGTGGTTTAAATGGTCGTTAAATTCGAATCCTTGAAAACCCGCCTTGGACGGTTTTCTTGTAGATTTGACAGTATTTTTTTATCTGCCTTTTTAACCAACTACAATATTTTATATCAGTTGTTATGGTACATCATACTGATCGTCAATGAGTGCAGATTATGAACCTGGATTTGAAAATACAATACGAGCTTAATAAATGTGAGAAACAGCGAGTTGAAGGAGAACATTTGAAAAAATTCTTTATGCGCTATTTTTTTTTCCTTCAATTATTTTGTAGCAAATGTCGTTTTAATGTTATTTTTTTTATTTCATCATGTGCATCATTGTATGACGAAGACGATGGTATACTCAGTTTTTCTTAGTGATATCTGGTAGTCTGGTAATATTTGGTAAGACTACAACATTTCTAATCACGGCCAGATTGTGAGTCTCTTAGCGACAAGGCTCGCCTCTCCCGCAGTTTTCTTCCGTCAAGGTGGTAACTAGCCGTTAAGCAATGTATGGAGATACCATCTCGCACTATAACTGCGGGAGAGGCTCTGAGTGAACAAGGTTACCTACCTCTAGCAACTGTAACGGATAGTAAGTCCTTCCCGTACTAAACTTGGAGGAGACGGCGCGGGACAATGTTTCACCGCCTGCTGCATTGAGACTGCGGGAGAGCTCTGAGTGAACAAGGTTACCTACCTCTAGCAACTGTAACGGATAGTAAGTCCTTGCCGTACTAAACTTGGAGGAGGCGGCGCGGGACAATGTTTCACCGCCTGCTGCATTGAGACTGCGGGAGAGGCTCTGAGTGAACAAGGTTACCTAACCTCTAGCAACTGTAACGGATAGTAAGTCCTTACCGTACTAAACTTGGAGGAGGCGGCGCGGGACAATGTTTCACCGCCTGCTGCATTGAGACTGCGGGAGAGCTCTGAGTGAACAAGGTTACCTACCTCTAGCAACTGTAACGGATAGTAAGTCCTTCCCGTACTAAACTTGGAGGAGGCGGCGCCGGACAATGTTTCACCGCCTGCTGCATTGAGACTGCGGGAGAGCTCTGAGTGAACAAGGTTACCTACCTCTAGCAACTGTAACGGATAGTAAGTCCTTGCCGTACTAAACTTGGAAGGAGGCGGCGCGGGACAATGTTTCACCGCCTGCTGCATTGAGACTGCGGGAGAGGCTCTGAGTGAACAAGGTTACCTAACCTCTAGCAACTGTAACGGATAGTAAGTCCTTGCCGTACTAAACTTGGAGGAGGCGGCGCGGGACAATGTTTCACCGCCTGCTGCATTGAGACTGCGGGAGAGCTCTGATTGAACAAGGTTACCTACCTCTAGCAACTGTAACGGATAGTAAGTCCTTGCCGTACTAAACTTGGAGGAGGCGGCGCCGGACAATGTTTCACCGCCTGCTGCATTGAGACTGCGGGAGAGGCTCTGAGTGAACAAGGTTACTTACCTCTAGCAACTGTAACGGATAGTAAGTCCTTGCCGTACTAAACTTGGAGGAGGCGGCGGGGACGAGACAATGTTTCACCGCCTGCTGCATTGAGACTGCGGGAGAGCTCTGAGTGAACAAGGTTACCTACCTCTAGCAACTGTAACGGTACACAGAGAGAGAAAGAGACAGAGACGAACGGATAGTAAGTCCTTCCCGTACTAAAATTGGAGGAGGCTGCGCGACGCGAGACAAACACAGAGAGAGAACAGACAGAGACAGACTGTAACGGATAGTAAGTCCTTCCCGTACTAAACTTGGAGGAGGCGGCGCGGGACAATGTTTCACCGCCTGCTGCATTGAGACTGCGGGAGAGCTCTGAGTGAACAAGGTTACCTACCTCTAGCAACTGTAACGGATAGTAAGTCCTTCCCGTACTAAAATTGGAGGAGGCGGCGCGACGCGAGACAAACACAGAGAGAGAAAGAGACAGAGACAGAGACAGACACAGTGAGAGAAAGAGACAGAAAGAAAGAGAAAGAAACAGACACAGAGAGAGAAAGAGACAGAGACAGACACAGTGAGAGAAAGAGACAGAAAGAAAGAGAAAGAAACAGACACAGAGAGAGAAAGAGACAGAGAGAGAAAGAGACAGAGACAGAGAAAGAGACAGACACAGTGAGAGAAAGAGACAGAAAGAAAGAG
>JAXIVD010002807.1:0-7500 GCA_036785275.1 Cancer borealis
ACCAGAGTAAGGTGCCATTCTTAAAGGAATTGGCATCAGAGGAGAACCCAATGTTTATTGCCCTAACTGAATCACATCTAAAAGATGACATAAGAAACGCAGAAATAAGTATGGACAACTACACAGCATTTAGAGTTGATAGGGAGTCGAGAAGTCATGGGGGCGTCATAATATATGTACGACATGACCTCTCTATAGAAACCAAACAAATACTATCACTCTCAAATGGACAAGTAGAGTTGATAGCTGTCCATGTCACTAAGTTAAACCTAATAATAGTGAACTGCTACCGCCTACCACAGTGCTCCACAAAAAACTTCAAAGATGCAGTGCTAAAAATAGACGAATTAATCAACGCCCCACTCACTGCCAATGCCTGAAATTATTTTGTGTGGGGATTTTAACTTCCCATTCATCAAATGGCCTGAAGTTAGTACTGCAGGGGGCACTCAAGAGGACCAAACACAAGCTAAACATCTCCTGGAGCTAGCAGACAAGTGGTTCCTCGCACAACAAATAGCAGTGCCAACCAGAAAGAACAACATTCTGGACCTGTGTTTCACAAACAATGGTGATGCAATCAACAGATATCAAGTGGAAGAAACAATCTTCTCCGACCATAATCTTATCACCATGAATACTACCTACAAGAGACACAGGATAGCACAACCACCGAACATTATACCAGAATGTTCATCCTTCATGAACTTAAACTTTTACAGCAGCAAGATAAACTGGAAAAAAACTAACTACAGCATCAAAGAAACAAACTGGGACCAACTTCTGGAAGAACCAAACCCTAACAGTATGATGACAGCATTCAACACAAAGCTGCTAGAAATATGTAAGGTGCACATCCCAGAGAAGAGTCAAAGAAAAAATGGCAGACAATATACAATACCCAAAGACAGAAAAATTCTTATGAGGAAAAGGACCACACTTAATAAACAACTCACCTCAACCTATAATGAAAACCATAAGTGCACAATAAGAGCAAAAATTGCCCAAATTGAGCAAAGAATCATGGAATCACACCTAAAACAGAAAAGCACTGAAGAAAGCAGAGCCATAGAAAACATAAAGCAGAATCCTAAATACTTCTTCAGCTACTGTAAAAGGTATTCCAAAACAAAAACACAAATTGGTCCACTGAAAACAGATATGGGATCTCTAACGAAAGACCCTGAAGAGACGTCTCAACTACTGCTGCACCAGTACAACAGTGTGTTCAGCTCACCTCAGGCAGGGGCGGTCATACATGACCCTGCTTCCTTCTTCATTGAGGACACAAGCCACCACCGGCCATGCCTCACAGACATTGATGTCACAGAAGAGGATATTAGCAGGGCCATAAAGGAACTAAAACCCAACGCAGCAGCTGGTCCAGATGGAGTACCAGCCATCCTACTCCTTCAGTGCAGTGAAGCCTTGGCACGACCGCTACATAAACTCTGGCGGTGTTCCCTGGATGCAGGTATTGTGCCAAGGCTGCTCAAAGAAGCAAAAATCTGCCCCATCTACAAAGGTGGAGACAGAAGCCTGGCTAAAAATTACCGGCCAGTGGCACTCACCTCCCACCTTATCAAGATATTTGAAAAATGTGCCAGGAATAAAATTATGGAGTACCTGGAGACACACAACTTATACAGTGAAAACCAGCATGGTTTCAGAAAAGGCAGGTCCTGTCTTTCCAAACTGCTGGAACACTACGACTGGGTGCTGCATAACCTAGCGAAAGGTAGGAATGTCGATGTAGTGTTCCTCGACTTTGCCAAGGCCTTTGACAAAGTCGACCACGGCATCCTCCTCCACAAGGTAAATGAGCTCGGCATAACAGGAAAACTGGGCAGGTGGCTACACAGCTTCCTCACAGGCCGAGTACAGACAGTGGTAGTAGATGGTCACAAATCAGAAGAGGCTGACGTGGTCAGTGGAGTGCCCCAGGGTTCAGTCCTGGGCCCTCTTCTCTTCTTAATACACATGGGAGACATCGGCCAAAGGATGGAAGACTCAACCCTCTCATCATTTGCCGATGACACCAGTGTGAGCCGGGCCATCACCAGCGCTGCAGACGTAACTCACCTGCAGCAAGACCTCAACTTGGTGTATGACTGGGCCACAAGAAGCAATATGCAATTCAATGAAGATAAATTTGAGTTGCTAAGACATGGAGTGGCCCAGGACATTAAGGAAGGAACCAAGATAATGACTGAAGGAGGACTGGAGATTACCCCACGCCAGCATGTGAAATGTCTGGGTGTGTTTCTGAGCAAGGACTGCTCCTTCCAACACCATATTGCAGAGACAGTAAGGAAAGCCAAAGGAATGGCAGCTTGGATCCTAAGGATCTTTGCCACCAGGGAGCCAGAGGTGATGTTGACCCTCTGGAGGGCCCTGGTGCAGCCCATCCTGGACTACTGCAGCCAGCTGTGGTCACCACACAAGCGTGGGGACATACAGCGGCTGGAGGAAGTGCAGAGGTCCTTCACAAGACAAGTGAACGGAATGAGGGACACATCCTACTGGGGCCGCCTGCAGAAACTGGGTCTGTACTCTCAACAAAGGAGACGGGATAGATACAGAGCCATATACATCTGGAAGGTGCTGGAAAAACAAACCCCCGACCCCACACCCTCAACAATACAAGCCCATGTCAATGAAAGGACGGGCCGCAAGTGTGTCAGGAGGAGCCTGCCATCCGGTGCCTCTCCCAAAGTCAAGACCCTGCTGGCCTCCAGCCTTACTCACGATGGGCCCAAAATGTTCAATACCCTCCCCAAGGAAGTGAGGGACATCACTGGCTGCACTGTGGAAAGATTCAAGTCTGGATTGGATAAATTCCTCAGGACAGTGCCTGATGAACCTGCAGTGCCAGGCTACACGGCAATCTGCAGGTCATCAAACTCAGTGCCAGACCAGGTAGACCAGGTAGACCTAATGAGTCAGGATACCAGGTCGGGAAGCAGCGGTGGACCACCACGACTGTGAGGCATAGACCTCTAAACAACACCAAGTAAACCAAGTAAGTAAGTAAACCTACTAACGTTTTACCTTCTTTTGCTTTAACAAGTTTCCGGAAGTTGATATGTTCTTGTTCTTCTTCTTGTTCTTGTTTAAGTTTAGGTGGTATTCACCACGGTCAACCTGGGGGTCCGCCGCTTCCACACTTCTTCACATACTGGTATTGGTCCAGTATGGAGTTTGACCCAGCCCCGTGCAATATATATTGCATGATATTCTGCAACCTTAATCCTATCTGACATGTAAGTATTAACCTCGGGAGAACACGCTAATGTTATCTCAATATAATCAGTAAGTTCTAACACTACCACTGATGTGAGGATATATGAGAATCAGATGAAGATTAACAAACTTTAAAATCAACTTACTGAAGGATTTCAGGTGACTAATACACACTTCAAGGCAGACAGGCAGACCTTGAAGAGTTATATGTAGTAGATGGTGGCAGAATCAGGTATACCTTCCTTCCGGCAGACTACAAGCAACACACACAGGCGAGGGAAGGCATTAAAACCATGCCCTTCCCCTAGAGTGTGTAGTAGGCAGCATCAGGCAGTGGGAGTCAGGGTTGCCAAGTCCGGTGGGTGTATTATTGCCAAATTTGTTCAGAATTACTGCCAAACTTAAGAATTTCAATGCCAAACTTCTACAAATCCTGATGCATACATATAAGGCAAAAATTGAACTATACAGCACACATCTCATATCATATGATATTAGTTCAGTTTTATATCGAGCTATATAGCTCGATATAAGACTGAACTAATTCCAATAGTTCTACTTACCTTGATTGATTACGTAGACTAGTATAAAACATCCAAGACATCAGTATCATCAGGTGGTACACCTGATGATACTGATGTCTTGCATCAGTATCACCTCTTGCATGCTCGTACATATACACGGTACTTATTTTGTTACGCAATGCTAAAAAAAATTGCAGCACTTGGTTTATTGATTGCCAAATTAAAACTTTTTACTGCCAAACTGCCAAGTTATCATTTTCCACTGACAATCACTCGTTTTACTGCCAAAAATTGTAAAATTTGGCACTGAAAAATGCCAGTTGGCAACCCTGGTGGGAGTCTGGGAGACAAGGAACTGCCTCGTGTGGGTTATCAACTTTTCTAGAGCTAGCCTCATGACCTCTTTCCTCTTACAGTCTCCTCAATTCCTAATCTTTACTTCTTTTGAAAGTGGGCAAGGAAAGTAGTAGCAGCAACATCAACATCAACATCAGCAGATACACCAACATCAACAAACCAATAATAGCAAAGAAATTAAAAATAAACATTAATAAAATAACAACAGCTATAAAAAAAATAATTACAACAATGACCACGACAAAATCATAATTAATGTGTATAATATAGTCAGCAGTTCAAACACAGCAGTAGCTCTTACTTCAAATACAACATTAAAAAAATAATACATATCTAGCATTTCAAATATATTATTAAAAAATAATAGATAGATAGCAGTTTAAATACAGCAGTAGAAATAATAGATATTTAATAGTTGACATACGTAGTAGAGCCGTTGTAAGGCAGTATTCCAAACACCATCGGATTGGTTTCCCGCACTTACGAGGAAAAACAGATAAGCAATTTTTCAACAGTCCCTGCGTCATTAGGACAAGTTTTTCAAGTGCGTGACTTGGTGTGGAATCCTTTCTAACGGCTGAAGGTAAATGGTATGTGATTGTTTTGCCATTGTAGGTTGATGACCATTCTTGGCTTTATAACTTTTTCACAATTTTTCTTACCTAGTTGCAACAGGTTGAAGGTAAATGTGTACAATATCATCATGGTCGAGCTGCTCCATATAGATTTTGGTCAATGTTCGTTGTCTGGAAATAATTGGCATCTAGTTCAGATTCGTTTTAGTAGCGTTCTCTATGGTATTATTTTACATCTTCACCATGACGCTTTAGAGAATTCAGGGTTATATTTTTGCATTACCTGATGCATTTTGAGGTTTTCTTAATTACATTTCCGTCGCAAATTCTTAGTTTGTGAGATATTCAATGTTTTCCGTGAGACCTCTTCGAAAAAAAAGGTTCTGTTATTTGCCAATGTAGGTTAAGGTTAGGTTAGGTTATGTTAATATAGAAACTATCAACTGTTCCCTATGACCACAAGTAAGGAGTTGGACGAGGAGCAGAGGCAAGACACTGATGTAAACAAACGCCATTATGGTGAAGATGTAAAATTTTACCTTCTCTGTTTTCAGACGAAATTATTTTTGGTTTTCCTGATTTATGTTGATGTTTTGAATGAATCTAACATTTGTTTTGGTAAAGATTCGCCTAAATGACGTGCCCATATATAGTTTCTTACCGTATGAACTACTTGTCTTTTGTTATGTATGTCTTCAATTAACCTTCACCACCTTGGAAAATTATTATTATTGGTTAAAATTACGCACAATTGTTTTTTAAGAAGAAAAAAATAATGTTACTAATGGAAGTCCTTCTGTTGTTTATAGGTTGATTTTGGTTTTAAAGGTTAGGTTAGGTTAGGAAATGTAACATTTCATTGTTTTAAATAAAAAAAAATAATTTTTAAACCAGTCAGGGCGGTAGGGGGTTGGTTGAGGGCCAGAGGAGGGAACGTTGCATCCGAAATATTACTGCACACAGTTCCTTGTCAACTACTTAAAATTTCCCAACTGTTGAAATAGTTTAAGGGTATTACATATTATTCTTTATTCTTTCTTTATTCTTTATTACAACATTCAGACCCTATTCCTCCAACTAGTGGTGCTCTACAGGGCCTCTATTTCTTATGAGATAAATTTAAAATATATAAATGACTAAAATTTGGCAGAATACTACATAAATTAATATCACACACACATACACACACACACACACACACACACACACACACACACACACACACACACACACACACAAAATAAAAAAGTTTAAAAGGTATATACAATATACAAGCAAGAATAAACAAATACACAGGAATTGCACTGTAAGTAATCACACAGCATAACTTTCTGTTATGGTCATGTCTGATAGATCATAAGCCTCTCTGAAAAGAAATGTTTTAAGCTTCTTCTTGAAAACATCAATGTTGTTACTGGCCTTAATCTGCACTGGAAGCCTATTGTACAGTCTAGGAGCACACACTTGAAAAGCTCTGAAACCAACATCTGAGTTACACCTGGGTTCATGTAGCCGGTACTCAGCAATAGCATGCCTAATCATTACATTTGTATAAACCTCAAAAGGACGTAACAATTTTCTAAGATATACAGGTTTTCCCGTTGTCATGATTTGATATGTCAGTGTACAAATTTTATAAATGATGTGGGCTTTTATTGGTAACCAGTGTAAATCAATGAGAACAGGTGTTATTCTGTCACGAGGTGACACACGCTTTATCATCCGAGCTGCCCTATTCATTGTTAATTGCAACTTCTTTAGTTGATAATTTGGCAAGTTATAATATAAGGAATTGCAATAGTCTAACTTTGTTATGACATGATTCTGAATTAGAGTCTTAAGAGAATATTCATCTAGATACCTCCTTATGAAGGCAATGTTCCTCAGATTATACCTTGCCACTCTCACAACCTCGTTTATCTGATTATTTAAACTTAAATACTTATCAACTATAACACCTAAATTTTTAACCTTATCAGCTAAATAAATATTTGTACCATTTACATTCAAACTTTGTACACCATCAAATCTCCTAAGGCCACTCTTTTTACCAACAAACAAACATTCAGTCTTATCCTCATTTAATTTCAATTGCTTTTTAATCATCCAATCTTTAATAAGAGTCATGACACTCGTCAGAGCGTTTTCTGTGTCAAGTATATTGTTTACTGTTAGATAAAACTGAGTGTCGTCAGCATAAAGAGCAAAAGTTACGTTAGATTCCTTTAAAATGAAAGACAATTCGGTAGTGTAGATACTAAACAATACTGGCCCCAACACACTTCCCTGGGGAACACCTCTGTTGAGCTGACAATGCTCAGAGACAGAACCCCCAACTTGGACACAGAAACTTCTATTTACAAGATAGCTCCTCAAGTACTGTAGTGCACGGTCTCTAATGCCAATGATCCGCAGATCCTCCAGCAGTAGATCATGCACCACAGTATCAAAGGCAGCACTTAAATCTAATAAAATCAAAATACCACATTTTCCTTCATCCATTTTACATAACAGATCATTAGTGACGCTACATAGAGCTGTTTCAGTTGAGTGTAATTTCCTATAAGCATTCTGATTGTCAGGCAAAATATTAGTAGTAGATAGGTATTCAAGTAGTTGAACATGAATAACACTTTCAATAACTTTTGACAAGAAAGATAAATTAGAAACAGGTCGGTACGATGAAAGGCATTGGCGATCATATTAAACACAAGTAAAGTTTTAACATCGTGTTAAATCTTTATCATAACCAAGAAACATAATTGCCTAGTAATGGGTGAATTTACAAAATTTCTGGATAT